>JABUQX010006926.1:0-10000 GCA_015478945.1 Trachelipus rathkii
CGTATGCTTCGTTCAGATCAATTTGGTGTTTAACCGTTTTCGCATTTATCGTGAAACGCTTTTCCTTTGCGTTTTTCGTGTGCCGCTTCATATATATATATATATATATATATATATATATATATATATATATATATATATATATTTCTACATAAATATTTTTATATTCTCAACTATATATCTTACAGATAACGTATATATATACCAACATATCTTTCTTCCTACCTGCGCCATATATATTTCACGTAAAAGTATTTTCAATTCCCAACTGCTTACGGGGCTAGACCATGTGTTAAACGATCGAAAAAATAGCCAAAACATTTCAGAAATATTTCTCAGAAAGGAAGATATTCGAAAATGAATTTATAGATTGCGAATCCTTTCACAGATCACAATTAAAATAATTTAACCAAGAAAGAACAAAATTTCTTTTGGGAATGAGTTCGGATTCATTATTAATTACATTGGACGACAGAAATTTTGTTAAATGGATATCATGAACTGTTTCTTATGTATTTCGGTACGCTGAAAACGAATATAACCTCCAAATTTGCACAACGGGCTTAGTTTTTTTGTAATTTTACATATTTCATAAACTAACAATATAATTCACAGAGTGTAAAATGTCTTGTTTTGTTTAACTCTATTTTCTTGCGATTTTATGAAAAAAAGGTGATCGCCAGCATTATAAAGCGTATAATAAGTAGGAACCAAAAAATAATAAAATAAACGCCAAACATGATAAAACATGTTTAGCGAACTCGATAAAAATAAACATCGGTCCGTCGTTTTTCATGAGTCATTTGCCTTCAGTTTGTATCTGGACGTTGAATGTGAAGTGTGTGATATTAATATATTGTTGATTATATATATATATATATATATATATATATATATATATATATATATATATATATATATATATATATATATATATATATATATATATATATATATATATATATATATATATATATATATTTATCTATAATTTATATATATATATATATACTTATATATATAACTGTATATATGCTGCTGCTAACTTGCCTATGCTCATATATATATAATAACATAACATAACATAACTATATATATAATATATATATATATATATATATATATATATATATATATATATATATATATATATATATATATAAATACGTTCTATAAAATTAATTTCGCCATAGATCAGATTAATTAAAATGCCACGAAATTGTAAAAATGATCCAAACAAATTTTGTTACATTTGTGGTGAGGTAACGTTGAAGTCCCAAATGAGGAATATTACTCCCTTAATAAAAAAAGCATATAAACTTTATTTTGAAATTAAGCTTGGTGATCAAGATAAATCTTGGGCACCTCATATTTGCTGTGCGTCTTGTGTAACATTACTTAGTGGTTGGCTTAACGGACAGTCCAGACATATGCCATTTGCAATTCCAATGGTATGGAGGGAACCAAAGGATCACGCAATGGACTGTTATTTTTGCATTACAAAAATTGCTGGAATAACAATCAAGACCAAGAAGACCATTAAATATCCAAACCTACCTTCGGCTATTAGGCCTGTTCCTCACAGCGAAGAGCTTCCTATCCCTGCACCACCTGAAAATGTGAATCTCCTGTCAGAAAACTCCGACGAAGAAGATTTACAATTACGTCCAGAAAATGACAACTTTGAAGACCTTGATTATGATGGAATGTCAACAGAACCTCATATAATTAATCAGCATGAACTCAATGATCTAGTTCGCGATCTATCATTGTCAAAGAAACAGGCAGAACTATTGGCATCTAGATTAAAGGGTTGGAATCTCCTTGAGAAGGGAACTACAATTTCCTCTTATCGGCGACGCGAAGAAGAATTCCGACGCTTTTTCTCGGTAGACGGCAATTTAGTGTATTGTACTGATGTTGATTCATTAATGAGAGAATTAGGAGACTGTCATGATCCTAAGGAATGGAGATTGTTTATAGATTCTTCTAAACTCAGTTTAAAAGCAGTGCTTCTTCATAATGAAAATGTGAAACCTTCGACTCCTATTGCCTATGGAGCCCATATGAAAGAGACCTACGACAACATGAAAATTTTGTTATCGAAAATACGATACGAACAGCATTCTTGGAATATATGCGGCGATTTAAAAGTTATAGCACTTTTGTTAGGTCTCCAACAAGGATATACTAAATTTTGTTGTTTCCTATGCAAGTGGGATAGCAGAGATCGCAAAAAATCATTTTGTCAAGAAGCAATGGCCTAAAAGAAATCTAATACCTGGAAATAAAAATGTAATTTTTCAACCACTTGTGAAACCTGAACTCGTATATCTTCCTCCTTTGCACATCAAACTTGGGTTAATGAAAAATTTTGTAAAAGCGATGGATAAAAGTGGTCCAGGGTTCCTATACGTAAATAAGAAATTCCCTAGGATCAGTGAGGCTAAAATTAAAGAGGGTATATTTGTAGGCCCACAAATAAGGGAGCTAATGAAGGACCATCACTTTGATGAAAGCTTGAATAATATTGAAAAACCTGCATGAAGATCCTTTAAAAAGGTCATAACTGGGTTTCTAGGCAATATTAAGGCCGACAACTATGAAGAACTAGTTTCCGAACTCCTTCGAAATTATAAAGCAATGGGATGTAACATGTCCCTAAAAATACATTTCCTTCATTCACACTTGGACTTTTTCCTAACTGCAATCTAGGCGCTATAAGCGATGAGCATGGTGAGCGATTCCACCAAGATATTTCAACTATCGAAAAACGTTATCAGGGAAATTGGAATCCAAATATGCTTGCAGACTATTGTTGGGGACTTAAAAGGGATGTTCCTCAAGCAAACTACAGTAGAAAATCTTCAAAATCTACATTTTAAATTGCAGAAGTATATAGGTGAGTAAATTAACTAAAGCTTATCATTTTATAACAATATTAAATTTTTAATTTCGTATTACAAAAAAAACCCTGCCCGTTACAACAAAATGGTATGCAAATTCGGAATCAGCGCACAAAACTCCATAAGAAACACCCATTTTTACTCATTTAACAGACAAAAAGTCAAATTTTGTCGTCCAGTGTTATGAACAAATTTTGAAACTATGGTTTTTTTTTTTTTTTTTTTCAATTTATCAAAATAACCAAGTCTTTATAAAGAAAACAAAGGTGTTGCTATCATTTGGTAGCAACAAGTTTTTGCTAATTATTCATGATTCTCGTCAACGGCAATTATGAAAAGTTTTAAGTTGTTTCAACATAAATAAGGCCATCTCTTCGCTTAATTTTCAAAAATTTTAAGTAATTTTAATTTAATGGGAAACTTTTTTTTCCTATTATAACAATTTTAAAAGAATGCAGAAATTGAATTTGTATAGAGTAAAACTTTCTTTAACAAAATGCTGTCAGCGTTGCATGGTATTTTTATATTAATTAAAAATAAAACATTAATTATTAATAAACACACAATACTATTATATTAGTAAGAATAAATTACTTCCGCATGCTTTTAAAGTATATATATATATATATATATATATATATATATATATATATATATATATATATATATATATATATATATATATATATATATATATATATTGTTTTAATAATATATATATATATATATAATATATATAATATAATTATATATATATATGTAATATATATATATGTATATATATAACTTCTTCTTCTATTTCTTTATATAAAAATATATTTATATATATATATATATATATATATATATATATATATATATAACACTTGAGAAGAAAATTTATTATTTAATGGCTTAACAAGTAGGTATAAAGCATGTCAACATCAGGTGGTGATTTAGGACTGAAAAAAAAATATTTGCTACAATTATTAAAAGTTTAGGAAAAAAAATAATTAATTTTCTTTTTTAATTTAAAATGTAAAGAAAATAACTTTATAACTTAACAGTCGTCAAACATTCTGGTTCTCCTCTACTTTTTTCAGGTTTTAGCAGCTTTACCTTAACGAGAGTACAACAAGCTCCTCCTTCAATCCAATCCGACATTTTGGGGGATGGGCGAAGGACTCCGCGTAAGATTAAAGTGAATCCATTTTATGAAATCTCGCTGCAGTCGAATGTAAATCCAAATTTTCGTGAAACACACTAACTCTTAATTACAAAATAGGAAAACTACTTTTCATTGGAAGATAAAAATACAATGCACATTAATAATAATACTAATAATAATAATAATAATAATATTAATAATAATAATAATAATAATAATAATAATAATAATAATAAAAATAATAATAATAATAATAATAATAATAATAATAATAATAATAATAATAATAATAATAATAATAATAATAATAATAATAATAATAATAATATTAATAATAATAATAATAATAATAATAATAATAATAATAATAATAATAATAATAATAATAATAATAATAATAATAATAACAATAAAATAATAATAATAATAATAATAAAATAATAATAATAATAATAATAAAAATAATAATAATAATAATAATAATAATAATAATAATAATAATAATAATAATAATAATAATAATATTAATAATAATAATAATAATAATAATAATAATAATAATAATAATAATAATAATAATAATAATAATAATAATAATAATAATAATAATAATAATAATAATAATAATAATAATAATAATAATAATAACACAAGTCTGCAAGAAATATTTTGAAAGCTATTTTGGTTAACGAGAATTTTATGTTTTCGGTGTGCTGAATCTAAAAATGACCTTCGTTTTCACATTACGTCCACGTTTTTAACAAATAAGATACCTATGTGAGAAATTAGATAACTATGTCAAAGGAAATAAAAATAGAGATATAAATTGGATTTTTTATTGCACAAATTTCATGAAAATCAACTTTTGATTAAAATATGATTGTAAATCATGTTAAAATCGTTTCTTCGCTCCTTTAAGGTTCCTCTTTCTACATTTACGCTTAATTATGGACACCATCTGGAATCGCTTTATGCAGCATCCAACCGTAATCGTCCATGATTGTAACGCTCCATCTCTTTGATGACCTGATGAAATCTTTCACCTTGTTCCTCACTCACAGCTCTCAAATTTTCAGGAAAGTAATTGAGATGGAAATGGAGGAAATGTACTTTTAAGCTCATTACTAAAATCAAAGCATGAAACTCTCAACGTTCGCCGACGATCTTATAGTTAGGGTAGATACATATATATATATATATATATATATATATATATATATATATATATATATATATATATATATATATATATATATATATATATATATATATATATATATATATATATATGCTAAACACACACACAACAGATATATAAAAAAATATATATATATATATATATATATATATATATATATCCTTATATATATATATATATATATATATATATATATATATATACTGTATATATATATATTTAACAAATATTTACTAAAAACTATTATATATGGACAAAGTTACTTAACGCCCACACGGAACGGGAGCTCGGATCAAAAAAAAATTTTCACCGGTAGCATCTTTCTTTCTTTCTTTCTTTACCTACCTCTTCTTCCCAAGACTGGGAGTAAGGTGCGCTACAAGCATCGGAAAAGAAAAGCAGTAGGAGAATATGACAAATGTCGAAAAGAAAGCCCAGCCTTACCGCCCCCTCTGTACCATTATTAGTGAAAACTCGTCTGAACAGAAAATCCACCCTAGGCTTCATTGGACCGCGACGGGCCCTCACTATGGTAAATCGTCAATGTAAGGGGTTCATCCCCTGGCCCAGGTGGGCCACAACCATGCCCCCATACAAAACCCCGCCATTCTCTCCAATCATGCACCTTTATTCTCGCCTCTGCCAAACTCACATTTCTCTCCTTCAGACATTCGTTCACCGACTCGATCCACTTTCTCTTCGGTCTCCCAGCCGGTCGGTTCCCAACACACTCACCACTATACATCCGCTTAACCAACCGACTATCATTCATCCTTTCCACATGACCAAACCATCTCAACATACTTTCATTTATTCTCTCATTTACCCCTTTCTTCACACCACACAACTCTCTAATAAGTTCATTCCTCATTTTATTAATTCTTCTCACACCTAGCATGCTCCTAAGATTGTCCATCTGAACACATTGAACTTTAGATCTATACTTCTTATTCCAGACCATAGTCTCACTACCATACAATAACACAGGTAACAACATACCCTCATGTAAGACCCTAGCGCACTCAAGACTTAGTCCCTTTACATTCACCAACGATTTAATTGCACCAGCCTTCCTGCCATTCACAACTTTCCTACTACACTCTGCATCATCCGTTCCCTTCTCATCCAACACATACCCTAAATATTTAAACTCAGACAGTCCAGCTGCTCACCATCTAACATAACTACACACTGAGGCTGTCCTCACTCACAACCATAACCTTACTCTTATCTACGTTTACTTTCAAACCCCTCCTTTTACACACCCTGCCAAATCTCTCTACCAATCCTCACAAACTCTCTTCAGATTCACCACACAGTACCAAATCATCCGCATATAATAGGTAGGGCACCCTCCACTCATCTCCATTCTCCATCATTCTAACACCATTTCCTGCCATCCCCACCTCAAATTCTTTTATAACCCCATCCATATACAAATTGAATAACCAAGGAGAGACAACACATCCCTGTCTTACTCCGCAATTAATATTAAACCATTAACTTTCAACTCCATTTATTCTTTCACACGCTTCACTATCTACATACATAATTTTGATTCCATTCAGAAGACCCTACCACCAACACCATATATCACTAACATAGTACCATAAAGCTTCCTATTAACCCTATCATACGCCTATTGCAAATCCATAAAATCTAAATATAATTTATTCTTCTTCTCTCTCATTTTCTCAATCATTTGTTTCAATGTAAAGATTTGATCCACACATCCCCTACCACTCCTAAAGCACCTTGTTTCTTCACCAATCGGTCAGCAGCTTTAAGTCACTCGACACTTGCCTCTTTCGACCAAAATGCCCAGCATATACCTTCCCTACAACACTCAATAAACTTATTCCCCCTTTAGTTTCTACAGTTCCCCTTTTCTCCCTTGCCCTTATATAAGGACTATTACCGCACTCCTCCAATCCCTTGGAACTATACCTCCATAAACGCTTTATTACAAAACTCCAAATCAATCAATCACCATCTCGCCTCAATTCTTGATCCTTTCACCAGTAATTTCATCTATACCTGCAGGTACCATTCTTCAACTTTCTCACTCTATCCCATTACCTCCTCCTTACTAATAACCTCATCCCCAAAATACCTATTCCTTCTTGCACCATCAAACCCACACACATTCACTATCACCTCTTCATTACTGTTAATATTATACAGATTTTCAAAGTGTTCTTTCCACACTCCCCTCACATCCATTTCATCAGTCACAAAAGCACCATCCCTATTCTTTATTCTACCCAGATTCCCCTTATTCTCATTCTTAACCTTTCCTTCCTTCCAGAAGAGCTTCTTATTCCCTTGTATGTCCTCATTCATCCTCCTTCAAACTGTTCATTTACCTCTTGTTTTCTCCTAGTATGCACCTTTTAGTATTTCTTTTTCCTCCTTTATAATTCCAAGCATCTTTCTTTTGAAACTTCATCATTTGCTTTTAGTACATTCAACCACACTTTTTTACTTTTATCCGCTTGCACCACCTCTTCATTCCACCACTCACTGTTAACATTCTTGCTTCCTACTTTAGCACATCCACATACTTCCTTTGCACTGCTAACAATTGCTTCCTTCATTTACTCTAGATTTGTTCAGTATCAACTTGTTCACATTCCAACCGATTTACTAGCGAGCGCCCTTACTAATCTTATTGTCTTGCTCACTTAACTTCTCACTCTTAATTTTACCTACTTCCTTTCGTATCACCTTCCTCTCCATCCAAGCCCCCACTAACTTAATTTTACATAGAACAACATAATGATCCGATAATCCCATTCCTAAACCCCTCACTGATTTAACATCCAACACATACTTCAACATCTCCTTCTTCACCAACACAATCATACTTTTCACTTCGATACCATCTCTACCTACACCAACTCTAGTATACTTATGGATACTCTTGTGTTTAAAGAAAGTATTACTTACACACATACCTCTCTTCACAGAAATCAATCACCTTCCTACCATTCTCATTTTCTCCCGCCACCCCAAACCACCTGTTATACCATCCCTTTTTTGATCACCTATCCAACCATTCAGATCCCCCAACACTATCAATCTGAAGCTCCTACTCACCCCATCCAGAACATCATTCAGATTATCCCAAAAAATCGCACTCTCTTCAACGTTTCCCTCAGATGGACCATACGTCACAACCACACATACCTTGACCTTTTCAAACTTAAATTTAACCATTAAAATTCTAGTACTCACACACACAAAAGTCTACCATAGCTTTGTACCACAGGTCACTCATCAAAATTGCAACTCCTTCTCTCCCTCTCTCATTCTCTTCCACACCAGCACGCACACATTTCACACCACACCACTTAATTTCACCTTTTCCTTTCATCTTTGTTTCAGTCACAGCGAGCAAATCAAATTTGCCCTTTCTAAATACATCCATCACCTCTCTCCTCTTCTCCTCAACATTTATTCCTCTGACATTCCATGTACCCATACGATTCATACAATTTCGCCGAAAATTAGAAGGTCGTTTACGGCGATCACGACCATCTCCGAGGCATGCATCAGCATTCCTAGCAAGAAATAGGTGGTAGTGGGCAGCCAACCCAACTACCACCGCCCCTTAGTCGACTTCTACGACACGCAGGACATACGGTGTGGGCAATTCTTTCTCCCCCGCACACAGGGATATGAGTAGTAGGGATGTCTGTAAGGTGTTATCTAGAAGTGGGGTGTGTACTTTAATCATGTGTATATGATATGTGGATAAATGGTGGTTAGTAATATGTTGCCTGGAGGATGAGTGTGTAAAGAATATGAACGCAAAAGAGAAAGACGCACCATTAAAAATGGGAGGTAATTTCATCGCTTCGAGTATGCGTGTACTCTCCCTCTATAGGTATCATCTATGATACATAAATAGATGTTCTAGGGTCGAAATGAATTTTTTTGTTTTTTTTACCTGTTCTAGGGGCGAAATTATATATATATATATATATATATATATATATATATATATATATATATATATATATATATATATATATATATATATAACTTATAAAGACTCATATATGTATATGTGCATATATGTATATATATATATTGATATTCACCTTATTGTTAAATAGATGACTGGCAAAGTACACGGCAATGTAGGCTCCGAGCCGACGGGAAACACAGGGACGTTTTCCATACCCCTACGGGGAGGCGGAGGACCCCCGCGACACCCAAATACCAAGAGCGGGGTTCCGGGGCCTCCCGGAAGGGAGGAAATAGTCTATCCGTAGTTCCCCCGGAAGGCCGAGAGACCCCCGACTCCTGCCATCGGTGCGGTATACCCTTGGGGTATTCTTTAATTAAAAAAACAAAACAAAACTATACTAGAAAGTCTATTTATTTTAATGAGTAACGTATAAAAGGTCTTAAATAGGCTTTCTCCTCATATTACTATAATTATTAACAATAATTTTTTTTTTTACATTTTCCTTACTAAAATTTTACCAGGATTCCAAAAATGTTTTCCTTTTCGTTTTGCCTTTGTAGTTTTTGAGATATGATTTTTTCAATTTCGACCCTAAAACGTCTATTTATGTATCATAAAGGCTATTTGTGAAAAAAATTTGATCCGAGCTCCCGTTCCGTGTGGGTGTTAAGTAACTTTTACCGATTTATATATATATATATATATATATATATATATATATATATATATATATATATATATATATATATATATATATATATATATATATATAT
>JABUQX010006926.1:20000-27500 GCA_015478945.1 Trachelipus rathkii
TCCAAAAGACCAAACCATCTCAACGTACTTTCATTTATTATCTCATTTATCCACTTTCTTCACACCACACATCCCTCTAATACGTTCATTCTTCATTTTATCGATTTTCCCCACACCTAACACTCCCTTAAGATTGTCCATCTGAACATATTGTACTTTAGATCTATACCTTTTATTTCAGACCATAGTCTCACTACTATACATTAACACAGGTAACAACATACCCTCATGTAAGACCCTAGAGCACTAAAGACCTAGTCCCTTTACATCCACCAAGGATTTAATTGCACCAGTTAACTTCCTGTCATTCACAGCTTTCCTACTACACTCTGCATCATCCATACCTTTTTCATCCAACATATATCCTAAATATTTAAACTCAGACACTTTTTCCAGTTGTTCACCATCTAACATAACTTCACACCGAGCACTGTCCTCACTAACAACCATAACCTTACTCATGAGCGTAGGCAGGGGGTGCAGGGGGGGCACTTGCCCCCCCTAAATCTTGGCGAAATTAAAAACTGAACCTTGATGGCTTGCCAGACGACATTTTTAGGGGTTTATTAGTAGAAAAACTGAAAAAAAGAAACATCTATCGATAGATACTGAAGGAATAATTACTAATGTTTTATAAACATAATTTTTTTTTATAGTTTCAATGTGTTTTCGTTTTCATATTGGCTTGAAGTCAATTAGCTGTGTGCTTTTTATTCAGCTAGCTTCCTCAGACAGTATTCTCCGCTGGAACTCTCAGTATGTCAATGGCATTTTGCCGCTGATAAAGCTGCCATATATATATATATATATATATATATATATATATAAACTATTATATAATTTCTGTTATATATATATATATATATATATATATATATATATATATATATATATATATATATATATATATATATATATATATATATATATATATATATATATATATATATATATATATATATATATAAAGTATGTTATATATCTATATATAATATATATATATATATATATATATATATATATATATATATATATATATACATATATAATATATATATATATATATATATATATATATATATCACTCAACCTTTGCCCCCCTAATTGAAATCCTGCCTACGCCCATGACCTTACCCTTATCCACGTTTACTTTCAGACCCCTCCTTTTACACACCCTGCCAAATCTCTCTACCAATCCTCTCAAACTCTCTTCAGATTCGCCACACAAAACCAAATCATCCTCATATCTCTTCCATTCTCCATCGTTCTAACACCATCCCCTGCCACCCCACCTCTAATTCTTTCATAACTCCATCCATATACAAATTGAATAACCAGGGAGACATAACACATCTTTACCTCACTCCGCTATTAATAATAAATCAATCACTTTCTTCTCTACTTATTCTTACACACGCTTCACTATCGTCATACATACTTTTGATTCCATTCAGAAGCTTACCACTAACACCATATATCACTAACACCTGCCACAGAGCTTCCCTATTAATCCTATTATACGACTGTTGCAAATCCATAAAACCTAAATACAATTTATTTTTCAACCCCCTCATTTTCCCAATCATTTGTTTCATTGTAAAGATTTGATCCACACATCCTCTACCAATTCTAAACGCACCTTGTTCTTTAATAATCAGTCCTTCAGTCACTCGACGCACTCTTTCGACCAAAATACCAGCATATATCTTCCCTACAACGCTCAATAAACAAATTCCCCTATAATGCTTACAGTGACCTTATCCCCCTTAACCTTAAATAAGGGTACTAATATTGCTCTCCTCCACTCTCTCGGAACTATACCCTCCATTAACGCTTTGTTACACAATTTCCAAATTAAATCCATCACCATCTCGCCTATATATATATATATATATATATATATATATATATATATATATATATATATATATATATATATATATATATATATATATATATATATATATATATATAATAGAGTTTGGGTGGAGGAGGAGGAGGAGAGTATGTTGTGATGGCGTATGCGGAACGATATTCTAGTTGCAAGAGACAGGGAGACGTTACAGATAGTACTGATTAGATGGGAGGAGGTGCTGCGACGGAGGGGATTGAGGATGAATATGAGAAAGACTGAAGTGATGAAGATAGCTAGGGAAGGAGAGAACTTAAACATAGAGATCGGTGGGGAAAGAATAAAAGATGCGAGGAACTTTAAGTATTTGGGAGTTACGGTAAACAGCAGTGGAATGATGGAGGGTGAAATAGAGGAAAGAATAATGAACTACTCTAGAGGAGTTGGTCAGTTGTATCCCTTGCTGAGAAACAGACATGTGACGAGACAGGTTAAAACGCTGATTTATACCACAATTCTGAGACAGGTACTTTTGTTTGGGTCGGAGTCGTGGACACTTACAACTAGAACAAGGAGTAAGATCGTGGCGGCGGAGATGAGGGTGTTGAGGTTGATAGTGGGGGTGACCAGAAGAGAGAGAAGAAGGAATACTGAGATAAGAGAGGAGTTGGGGGTCGAGGCGGTGGAGGATCTGATCGAGAGACAACAACTGAGATGGTATGGACACATCAGAAGGATGGATGAGGAGAGATACCCGGCTAGATTTTATGCATGGCAGCCTGCAGGTAGAAGACCGGCGGGACGACCAAGGAAAAGATGGAAGGATGGAGTGGCGGCGGCGGTGGCGAAGAGGGGTTGGACGCTGGATCAGGTGGAGGAACATCGACTGTACGAAGAGAGGGTCCTGTGGAGAAGCATTGCAAACGACAGGGGATGACCCTACACGGAGGCGCTTGGTGAGAAAGGTGAGAAATATAGAGTATAAGAAGGGTGAAAGTAGAGATATATATATATATATATATATATATATATATATATATATATATATATATATATATATATATATATATATATATAGTTTATATTCGTAAATGGAAATTTATTTAGAGTACATATATAATAAATAATAATATAAATAGTAGGAAAATGATAAAAAAAATATTGGCATGTTAAAATGGACAAACGTACTTGCAAGTACTTTGTAAATTTTCAAGCACAAAAGGTGCAAGTACAAGTACACTGGTTTTAAAAACTGCAAGTACAAGTACAAGTACTCCAAAAAATGTACTTTGTAAGTACAAGTACAAGAATTTTATATATATATATATATATATATATATATATATATATATATATATATATATATATATATATATATATATATATATATATATATATATATATATATATTATATATATATATATATATATATATATATATATATATATATATATATATATAAGACTGTTGTGTTATAAAATCGTTTTTTTTACTAGATCTTTAGGAAATAACATTTGAAAAAAATTAGTGGTTGATGAAACAATGGCACACCAACATTTGTCTATGGGGGTTCGCCTCCGAACACCCCGACCCATGAGTGCTAGGAAAACTATAAATTATTGAAATATTGCTTCGGAACTATAAGGCAATAAATAAAATGGACCTTATTAATCCTAGAGCCTCTCTTCGGTTTCAATGAAACTTAACTGAAAATGTCAGAAATATTCAAACATCAAAATAATTTTGGCCAGAAATGTTTTTATTACAAAAATGTTAATAAAATCTATTAGATCCCACGGTACAAATGCATGACACACGAACATTTTTCTAAAGGGGGCCCTGCCCCCGTGGCACCCGACCCGTGAGCGCTGATAAAATAATTATAAAAATTTCTGCACCATGATAGGCTAATTAAAATGTTTAAATAAAGAAGCATATGGCAGTAAGATAGATTTACTTGTAAACACGAAATTTGTGCAGTATGTATATATATATATATATATATATATATATATATATATATATATATATATATATATATATATATATATATATATATATATATATATATATATATATATATATATATATATATATATATATATATATATATACTATATATATATAGTATATATATATATATATATATATATATATATATATATATATATATATATATCAACATAATTATAGCCTAATGATTAAATCTTCTTTTTATAAAAAATTTAATATTTATTGTTTTTAACCATGAATTAATGTGAATTGAGAAGTTTGGTAATTACGTCATCAAACTATTTTTTCACAGAAAACGAAATTATGAAGATAGCTTAAATAATTTACTAATTATATAAATATATATATATATATATATATATATATATATATATATATATATATATATATATATATATATATATATATATATATATATATATTATATATATATATATATATATATATATATATATATATATATATATAAAGCAATGTAACTTGGAGACTTGCGGAATATATGAGCATATGAATACGAAGCAAATTTACAATGCCTCAGTTTATTATTATTATTATTATTATTATTATTATTATTATTATTATTATTATTATTATTATTATTATTATTATTATTATTATTATTATTATTATTATTATTATTATTATTATTATTATTATTATTATTATTATTATTATTATTATTATTATTATGATTATTATTATTATTATTATTATTATTATTATTATTATTATTATTAGTAGTAGTAGTAGTAGTAGTAGTAGTAGTAATGATAGTAGTAGTAGTAGTAGTAGTAGAGTAGTAGTAGTAGTAGTAGTAGTAGTAGTAGTAGTAGTAGTAGTAGTAGTAGTAGTAGTAGTAGAAATATATTAGAAATATATTAGAAATATAGTAGAAATATATATTAGAGAGAGAGAGAGAGAGAGAGAGAGAGAGAGAGAGAGAGAGAGAGAGAGAGAGAGAGAGAGAGAGAGAGAGAGAGAGAGAGAGAGAGAGAGAGAGAGAGAGAGAGAGAGAGAGAGAGAGAGAGAGAGAGAGAGAGAGAGAGAGAGAGAGAGAGAGAGAGAGAGAAAGCGTTCATTTCACTTTGTGAGAATTGAACTGAGAAATGATGAGAATGTGATATAAAGGCGGGTCTTTTGAACTCTAAATTCCCAAAGAGATGCTCTCATGAGCTGTGATTTCAAGACCGGTCTCATGAGCTATGATATGAAGACGGAACTCATGAGCTGTGATTTGGAAGACGGGTCTCATGATCTGTGATATGAAGCACGGCTCTCGAGCTGTGATATGAAGACGGATCTCATGAGCTGTGATTTAAAGATGGGTCTAATGAGCTGTGATTTGAAGACGGGTCTCATGAGCTGTGACTTCAAGGCCTGTCTCATGAGCTGTGATATGAAGACGGATCTCATGAGCTGTGACTTGAAGACGGGTCTCATGAGCTGTGATATGAAGACGGATCTCATGAGCTGTGACTTCAAGACCGGTCTCATGAGCTATGATATGAAGACGGATCTCATGAGCTGTGATTTGAAGACGGGTCTCATGATCTGTGATATGAAGACGGCTCTCATGAGCTGTGATATGAAGACGGATCTCATGAGCTGTGATTTAAAGATGGGTCTAATGAGCTGTGATTTGAAGACGGGTCTCATGAGCTGTGACTTCAAGGCCTGTCTCATGAGCTGTGATATGAAGACGGATCTCATGAGCTGTGACTTGAAGACGGGTCTCATGAGCTGTGATATGAAGACGGATCTCATGAGCTGTGACTTCAAGACCGGTCTCATGAGCTATGATATGAAGACGGATCTCATGAGCTGTGATTTGAAGACGGGTCTCATGATCTGTGATATGAAGACGGCTCTCATGAGCTGTGATATGAAGACGGATCTCATGAGCTGTGATTTAAAGACAGGTCTAATGAGCTGTGATTTGAAGACGGGTCTCATGAGCTGTGACTTCAAGGCCTGTCGCATGAGCTGTGATATGAAGACGATCTCATGAGCTGTGACTTAAAGCACGGTCTCTATGAGCTGTGATCTTCATCTTCTGATCTCTTTATCATCTATCATCTATCGTCATCTCCCCCTTGGCTAGATTTGAAGACGGGCCTATGATCTGTGATATGAAGATTCGTTCTCATGAGTTGTGATATGAAGACGGGACTTATGAGCTGTGATTTAAAGACGGGGTCTCATGAGCTGTGATATGAAGACGGCTCTCATGAGCTGTGATATGAAGACGGATCTCATGAGCTGTGACTTGAAGACGGGTCTCATGAGCTGTGATATGAAGACGGATCTCATGAGCTGTGACTTGAAGACGGGTCTCATGAGCTGTGATATGAAGACGGATCTCATGAGCTGTGACTTGAAGACGGGTCTCATGAGCTGTGATATGAAGACGGATCTCATGAGCTGTGACTTGAAGACGGGTCTCATGAGCTGTGATATGAAGACGGATCTCATGAGCTGTGACTTGAAGATGGGTCTCATGAGCTGTGATATGAAGACGGATCTCATGAGCTGTGACTTGAAGACGGGTCTCATGAGCTGTGACTTCAAGGCCTGTCGCATGAGCTGTGATATGAAGACGGATCTCATGAGCTGTGACTTGAAGACGGGTCTCATGAGCTGTGATATGAAGACGGATCTCATGAGCTGTGACTTCAAGACCGGTCTCATGAGCTATGATATGAAGACGGATCTCATGAGCTGTGACTTGAAGACGGGTCTCATGAGCTGTGATATGAAGACGGATCTCATGAGCTGTGACTTGAAGACGGGTCTCATGAGCTGTGATATGAAGACGGATCTCATGAGCTGTGACTTGAAGACGGGTCTCATGAGCTGTGATATGAAGACGGATCTCATGAGCTGTGACTTCAAGACCGGTCTCATGAGCTATGATATGAAGACGGATCTCATGAGCTGTGACTTCAAGACCGGTCTCATGAGCTATGATATGAAGACGGATCTCATGAGCTGTGATTTGAAGACGGGTCTCATGATCTGTGATATGAAGACGGCTCTCATGAGCTGTGATTTGAAGACGGGTCTCATGAGCTGTGACTTCAAGGCCTGTCTCATGAGCTGTGATATGAAGACGGATCTCATGAGCTGTGACTTGAAGACGGGTCTCATGAGCTGTGATATGAAGACGGATCTCATGAGCTGTGACTTCAAGACCGGTCTCATGAGCTATGATATGAAGACGGATCTCATGAGCTGTGATTTGAAGACGGGTCTCATGATCTGTGATATGAAGACGGCTCTCATGAGCTGTGATATGAAGACGGATCTCATGAGCTGTGACTTGAAGACGGGTCTCATGAGCTGTGATATGAAGACGGATCTCATGAGCTGTGACTTGAAGACGGGTCTCATGAGCTGTGATATGAAGACGGATCTCATGAGCTGTGACTTGAAGACGGGTCTCATGAGCTGTGATATGAAGACGGATCTCATGAGCTGTGACTTCAAGACCGGTCTCATGAGCTATGATATGAAGACGGATCTCATGAGCTGTGACTTGAAGACGGGTCTCATGAGCTGTGATATGAAGACGGATCTCATGAGCTGTGACTTGAAGATGGGTCTCATGAGCTGTGATATGAAGACGGATCTCATG
>JABUQX010006927.1:0-30000 GCA_015478945.1 Trachelipus rathkii
GAAGAGGAAACAGACACAGGAGCAGCGATGGCAGAAACAGTGGGAGCATTAGAGTTGAAGAAGCGTATAAGACCATCGCCCTCTCTCTGCAACGCTCCTGAGAGGAAGTTTTGGATCGCATCGATGCGAGGAAATACGATGGTACATCTCCTGGGTAATTCTGGATAAAAGACGTGCGGACAAAACCTGACCTCCTGTGTAGTAGGGGGGTCCACTCAGTAAAGAGAGCATCCCTGCACCAGGCCGAGATCAGAAGGCTTCTGATCGCCTAGTGAGGTGCCACGAGGAGAGTTTTCGTATTTGGCCTCCTGAGAAAGGGACAGGGGGGAGATCAAGAGGGTACGAAGATCTGCAGTAAGGGTAGAAGAAAGCGGACGAGGTAGGAAAATGGAATTCCTAATGCGGAGGGATACATCCTTAGGCAGGAAGGACAAAACCGTACCTGTTCTTGTGTCGCCTCATGTCACTGATTAGTACGGGAGGATGCCATTTCTACTAGTGAAAACCAGTGTTCAGGATGTGAGGTAGAAAGGAGGACGGACGAAAGCGTGGTGAGGGTGGAGGGATGGTGTGTCGTCGTAGTCTCCACCTGACGAGGCTGGAGAGGAAGGAGAACGAAAAGAAGTGGCGAAGAGAGAAGGTAAGAATTAGGAGAGGGATGAAGGAAGGAAGAGCAAAACCACAGCACCAATACTAGAAGAAGTAAAATAATGCAAAAGGTGGGCAGCTGCGGAAAATATAACCTAACTAGTGTTTCTGGCGGAACTTGCTATTTTAAAGAGCGAAACTATTTCTGCTTCCAGTGGGTACTTTTCGTATTTTTGACGAAACTATGTTGGCTGTCCAGTGGGTATTTTCTATTTGACGAAAGACTATTTGCTTCCACTGTTGAACACTGATATTATATACATAAAATTGTAAATAGAAAAATGTTATATAATAAAAATGTGATCCACAAATAATAGTTATAACTGCTGTAACAAAGGAATTAATAATAAAATGAATATTTAATAATATAATAATAATTAATAATAATAATAATTAATAATAATTAATAATAATAATTAATAATAATAATAATAATAATAATAATAATAATAATAATAAATTAGTGAAGAAGTCTGAGAAACGTTTGTGACGTTTTCTTTGTTTGGCCAGTCGGACATTGTCATCTAACAGAATCCCATTCTTTTAACCTTGAAAGTGGAGATAAATATGCTGGCTAGGTGTTGGGAGCCTATTTCCACTGGTAGGCTTCGATGTCACTCCAATGGTCACTACTTTTTTAGCGGGATGCTGGTTGATTCAAAAGCGACTTGAGTTGACGTTGATTTTTATATTTAGAAGAAAAAAAGACACGGGACCCAGTACCTGTGAAGTAAACAAAAGAGAATAATTTATTACTTAGCACGAAACACGAATAGAACTAGATTTAACATTATTGAATTAATAAAATAATTATTGTGGCATCAAAATGGAGCATGTTTTAAAAGATGAATAAAAATTTTGGACTATTAGATTGGCCTACTTGTCGGCCTACATAAAAATTTACAAAAGTATTATTGGCCAAACAAAAATCGGGCGTAGGTTCCCCATGAAAGTGGCTTACATAAAATAATAGGCCCTTAGTATATACTAACCTAAGGGTGCTACCTGGAGGATAAGCTAGCTAAGCAATTATACGTACAAATATATAAAGAAATAAGACTATAATAAAGCGTTCCTAACGGTACCATCATTTTTCACTATTGTTGCACTATTACACATTAATAAACATATGCACTGTCATCTTACTCACCATGGCAAAAAGAGAAATTATCATATGCTTTAATAAGCTTTAAGCCTTCATAAAAGAATAAAAATTCATAATTCTTCTAAGTTATTTTAGAAAGCGTCGTTGTCGTGTGAAAATGGCGCTTGAATGAGATAAGGACGCTCTTTAAGAATATCGCCAGATTTGCCATAGTGAGGAAAAGAGTTCGTTTCAAAAAAACTACGCTTTTGCATTGGCGCGCTATGTTGGTAAAATTGACCTGACCTCACAACACCACAATATATATATATATATATATATATAATATATATAGAGATATATATATATATATATATATTATAGATATTATATATATATATATATTATATATATAATATATATATATAGATATATATAATATATAATATATATATTATATATAATCTATAATATATTATATATATATACGTATATAGTATATAATATAATATATATAATATATAATATTATATATATATATATATATATATATATATATATATATCGGGGATGGCGACGGAAAAAATCAATTGATTTTTTCAACTGATTTTCACTTGGATTTTTTGCTCCAAAAAAATCGTGATTTTTTTTTTTTTTTTTTTTTTTGCTTTTGGATATGATATATTTTAATTTTTTGTATATGTTAAAGTGATTTAAGGTGTAGGTAAAATAAAAGAATTATAATAATTAATAATATCATAGCAAGGCTACTCTGTTACAAATTTCTACACAATTTTTAACATGTTTCTTTTATTTCTGATGTAATATTCATCAATATTACAAATAACACTCTTTAAGGTTGCTCTTTCATTTTGTCATAGTCTATAGGGCCTATTTTAAGATTTTGAACTCAGAGCTAGGGCCTAAGGTTAAAAATAAATACTAGAATCAAAACTTTAAAAAAAAAGAAGTTTGTTTACAAATTATTGATTTGCGAATTCAAAAAATCCAAAAAAATCGAAAAATTAAATTTTTTTCTAAAAAAATCCCCAACCCTGATTATATACCATTTTTTAAGTTTTTATAAAAAATATTTTCTTTAGGAAAAAAGGGGAATGTCAAGGAGAAATTTTACAGATTTTGCAACCTTTGGAAAAAATGGAATGTCTCAGTCTATCTTGAATGGAAGCATATATTGTACAATAAATTGCTAGTTCCCTTTTTTTTTAACTAACGAATACCCCAAGGATAAACACCGCATAGATGGCAGTAGTCGGGGTCGGCTCGGCATCCGGGGTATATCGGCCTAGTATGTAGTAAGACTGTTATACATTCCCCCACACCTCATATCCGGAGCTGGTCTTGCTTCGTCACGGAACCCTTCCTCTACTTAGCTGAGTTGTGTTTTAAATTTTAGTCAGGTTTTTCGCTGTGATGGGGTTGCCTCTTTTCGCTCCTCCCTTAACGTGGTATGAGATTACCAACAGATACACCCACAGTTTCATGGTTGATCACGGCTGGACCTTCGAGTCCAGCATCGTAACGATGCAATCTGATAAGACCTATTGACAATAATAAATTGTATTACTACAAGTATATATATGGTTATTCATACAAGATCATAATAAATATAATCAAGTATAAATTTTTAATACATAATATACACTACTGACCACGAGAATGAGATCTTAACTATAGATATTTCTCAAAAGCATTATACAAAGTTTAAATAAAATATATAAGACTTATTAGTCTGTAATAAATCCTTTTTGTAGTACTGTATGAACTTACAACATTGTTTTTGTGAAGTTTATAAAGCATTATATGTAATAAGTTGTAATAATATATTATTATTATAAAAACTAATAAACTATATATTAGTATAAAAATATATATAAACCAAACATTAAATAAATAAGGATCACATTACAAAAACCTAAGAATATCATTACTTTGTTAAGATTTTGTCGTACCGACGATTTATCACATACAGTACTTTCCTAAATGTAAGCTTAGTATTAGTATTTTTCTCTTCAATAAAGAATATTAAGAAAAGTAGATCAGACGGACCGTCACCCAGCTAAAAAAACAAATATGTTTAGGGCTCAATTAATTAATATTAACTTGGTCAAACTTTGTGGGGATGGAAAGTATAACTGTCTGTAAACAGTGAGTTTCTAACATTATCGATACATCGATTATTTATAATTTAGTACGATTAATTATACTAAATTATTTATGTATTGAATCATAAGATTATTATTATTCAACAGTCATATTAAATATATATAATATATATAATTTACAATAGATATTAAATAAATTTATTTATCATCATTGATCAGAAAGTTTGCCTATGAGTTTTAGGTAGTTTGAATATATAAAATATGTTAACGTAATTTTAAAGGGGTAGATTAAATAAAATATTGCAATAAATTGTAATAATTAATAAAGAAGAATATAAATATAAATAGTAATATATATATATTAATATATAAAATTTATTAACAATAGCAAAAAATAATAATGCTAGTCAGAATGATGTATGGCAGGGGCGGCATATCATTAAGATTGAATGGTGGCATATATATTATATTATATAATATATATTATTATTATATATATATATATTATATATATAATATATAATATAATAGATATATATATATTATTATATTAATATATATAATATATTGATATATTTATATATTAATATTCTTTCATATAATTACTATTATATTATATATTGTTATAATAGTCTATTTATTGACCTTTTTTAATGTACTCGTTACTCTGTTTACTCGAATAATAATAATATGATACAGGGGTATGGTCTATTTTGTGGGTTGGACCATTTATAAATAGATATTCAGTTTAGTCGGACTTATTATTTAGGTTTTGTTATATATTATATATTATATATAGATATACAATATAATATATATTAGATATATCTATATTTTTTATAAATTAGAATTATATATATATATATAATATATATATATATTAAATTATTTAATAATAATAATAATATTAATTATAATATAATATAATACTTTATAACTCAGGAGATAATTTGTAAATACGTATTGGGTACAATACATGGCAAATATTTGGTGGTACTCGAGTCGATCGGGTAAACAGTATGGGGGACGTTCTTCCAGACCCGTTATGTGATAGGAGTGAGTTTAGGGGGGATTAGTGTGAATAAAGGCAGATGAAACCCACCGTCGACCACGCCAAATACCAAAAGAGCGGGGGGTTCCAGTCCAGGAACCCCCTCCGAGGGGGTGGAAATTAAGTCGCTACCCTGGCGTCCCCGGAATGCCGATGAGACCCCGACTAGTCTTGCCATCTATGCGTAAATCCCTTGGAGAATATCGTTAGTTATAAAAAAAAAGGGAAACTAGCAAGTATTGTTTTACAAGATATTCGCTCATCTAAGATAGACTGAGACGATTTCCATTTTTCCAAAGTGTTTCAAAATATCTGTAAAATTCTCTCCTTGACATTTCCCCTTTTTTTCCAATAAAGCAAAAATATTTTTTATAAAAACTTAAGAAATGGTATATAATCAATCCAAGTGCGTGGGATTTTTTTGTAAGAAAAAAATTAATTTTTGTATTTTTTGATTTTTGAGCATTCGATTAATAGTAATTTGTAAACAAACTTTTTTTTTGTTAAGTTTTTAGATGTTATAGTATATTTCTTTAACCCTAGGCCCTATATCGAAGTTCAAAATCTTAAAATAGCCCTTATATAAGACTATGGACAAAATGATAAAGTCAGCAGACCTTAAAGATGTGTTTAATTTGTAATATTGAAAGGCCTTTTCATATAAGTAAATCGAAAAACATGTTTTAAAATAATGCACTTTTAGATTATTCTGTAAATATCGCAAGCCGTAAGTCGGATAATATATTTATATTTATTAAGTGATCGATCGAATTGTGTTTGACGTTCTTTATATTCTAAAGTTATAACAAAAATATTTAAATAAGTTTAATTGCGATAAAGCGATCAAAAAAGCAAAAAAAAAAAAAAAAAAAAAAAAAAAATGAATCTAAACGGATATTTTTGTTGAGAAGCAAAAAACAAAGGATAAAATCAGTTGTAAAAATCAATTGTATTTTTCTAATAATACGTCCATCCCCAGTTATAGTATATTTAATATATAATATATAATGATATATAATATAGTTATTATAAAATATATATAATATAGTATATATTTAAATATAAATCATAAGTTATTATACTAGATTTCCTATTGTGGCTAAATGATTTTACCCTATGTATATATTTTTCCTTATATATATATATAATAATATAGTTAGTATATATAGTATATAATTAATTTTATAGTATAATTTATATAATTATATATATAGTAATTAATATATATATTATTATATTTAAATAAATTATATAAATATGACATTAACTGGCCAACAAGATACCAAGATTAATATTAAATTATTGTTTATTAGTTGTATGAAAAAAATCTAGAATGGTTGGAATGCAATGAAGTCTGTATAGTTTTTGAGTAAACGAACTCTGTTTTTTACTTCACTATGCATAATCGCGCCGATATTCTTTACGAAGAGCGTCGCTCAGTCTTCATTTCAAGCGTCCATTTTTCACCACTGACAGATCGAGTCGCTTTTTAATTACTAGAAGAAGTTATGAATATTATTTACTCTTTTATGAAGCTAAAGCTTATTATGTAAAGCAGTATGATTTTATCTTCTCTTTTTTCCGCGAGGTGGCAATAGTTGTGTAAAACATGAAAAGAATGCAGATAAGCGGATATGCACTGTTGTGATCCGTGGGGGTTTGTGGGGGTTGGTTTGTGCCCTGGGTTTGTGCCCAATCAGTGAGTGAGACAGGGAGTCGTAAATGCAATGGCGTGGGTGTCGTCGTCCCGTCGCTTGATCCTGTAGCGAGTGAGTTAGAGAAGGCTGTGCCCTCCTGGAAGATTGGGCTATGCCCGTTGGTGTCGTACTTAGGGATATAAAAACATAGTCAGGATAAGATGAGTATTAGGGGTGTACTTTATAGTATTGTAGTAAAAATAGGATGTAATTTTCATTTATACTATAATGAGTTGGTTGTGGGAATTGTGATTATATTTTAGGGTATATATGTGTATACATTTATGTTATAACTATTTTATGTTTTAGTGTGTGGTTATAGTGCGTGTTTTATTAGGTGTCGATATGCTTAAGTTATATATATAGCTTGTTAGTATAGTTAGGTATAGGGTATAGTGATTATTATTCGGTTAGTATCTTGATTAATGGCTGTGTAGAGTATGATATTTGTGTAGTTTTAGAAATACATTTAGATTGCGCATACTAGTCCTAGTTGAGTTGTAGTTTATAGTTAGTTTATTTGGCTAAGGTTATTATGAATGATATTGAGAGTTGCTATGGTGTGTTTTAGTTGTATATTATTGTTTATTATTTTTATACTTTGGTTTTTTTTGAGGATTGCTTTTATTATTATTTGATGTATTATTATTAGCGGATTTTAGTCATTATTATATGAGTTTTATTTTATACGCTATTTGTATGTAGCGAGTTTTACTATTATTCATTATTTGTTTTTTATATATACTGTTAATAGTAGTATGAATGTACTACAGAGAGTATTATATAGGTTTTCTATTTTTTATAGTACTAATTTGAGGTATGTATGGTGCTACTTTGTATGCTTTATCTATGTTTTTCGTAGTATGATTTATTTATTACTTTGTTTATTATTATTATTGTTAACTTTTGTTTGTTGGTTGTATTTTTTTTTAATTGTTACTTTATTTATTTTTATTATTGAGTTTTATTTATATATTAGTTATTTATTTATTTTCTGTAGTATATTCATTTCATTTCGTTGTTATATTATATATTTTTTCTTTTTTTGTTTCTTTGTTTTTGGTATTCTTGCTATAGTAGTGTTTTTTAAGTTCCGTGTTGTGAGTGAGTAACGCCTTTTTATGTTCTTAATTTTTTATTTATTTTTTAGTATATATTAGTATTATTATTCATCTCGTTATTTATTATTGTTGGATAGGTTTTATCTTTATATTTTGTTATAATTATTATTTTTTTTTGACTTCGTATAGTATGTTCGTATATTATGTGGTATTAGATCAGGTGTAGTATACTACTTCTTTTATGAGCATGCTTTTGGTTTTGGTGGTGTGGGTGGGTTTGGTAGTTAGTGTACGGGGGGTTATTAGTTATTTATTTGGTGTTAGAGTTTATGGTTTGGTGCTAGGTAGTTATGATATGATGTGTTATTAGTTGTTAGTGGTATATACCGTGAGGTTGTGAGTTTAGTGATTATTTTAATTATCTAATGACTAATTTCAAAAGATAAATATAAGTGGAGCAACGCGACACAGTAGCGTGTCATAAATGACAAACAGATTTTCACAAGTGTGCCAGATAGATGCAATCAAAAAAACAAATCTGCGATCATGGTGGATAACGACATAGTTATTAGAATGATAGAGAATGGGCGTTATTATGCGAAAAACTATTTTATTCACTCAGTGTCAATGTCAGCAAACAAGATAGTAGAACAGAGTAGTACATGGGAGAGATAAGATAGAGTCATTAAAATTTGAAGTGAAATGCATCAATGTTAGAGTAAGTAGGCGAAGTGATGCAGACATAGATGAAAAAGCCATTGAGCTAATTACAGAAGAAACAAATGAGCTTTCTCGAAGAGTACGTTTAGATGTGCTGCGAACAAAGAGAGGTATTACGATGAGAGACTATGAAGAAATAGATAATTGATTTAGATAACAGAAACATCAAAGTAGCGATCTATAGGACAATATCATGGTGACAATTTACACCAAGCGTAACTCAAAACAAATACAAGTGATGATAGAATAAAGAGTCAATGACAATAGAAAAAACAAGACACAGATTGAAAGCGTTTGTTTAATAGATACTGGCAGAGCAGGGAATTGATATATGGAATAGAAAAGCAAGAAATGGTTTATCATGAGATTCTTAATTGAGGGGAACTTATATGTATATGACAGGCCAGTACTAGTCAAATGTGGGAGAGAATATTGATGAGCAATGTGAAGATTCAACGGCTGTTGTCGGACCAAAGAATGATTGACGACAGTATCTGAATAATAGCTAGGATGAGACAAGTAAGCTAACACCAACTAGTTAAAATACTAAATATAGGATTATAGTGATATAGAGAGAGCGCGCGTCTATGCAATAATTAGAGATTAAATATAGAACACCCTACAGTGGGTCGCAGCAATTACCTACAAGATAAGCATGATGTAGATTTAGCAATATGTGAGACAGACTGATAGTACATGCTTTCTTATTATAAATTTTACATATGTACATAACTCTCAAGAAGATGTGTTACTATAACAAAAAAAATTACAAAATCATCTAGATATACGTTGACAGTAAAAATATAGTAATTTTTGTATTAGATATTATTGTATTAACATATTAATTCTGCCATCATTCAATTATAAACATAACATACATATAAACAATTTACATAAACACCAATTTCTTTAATTTTATTATTTTAGACAGAAAACAAAATCAAACAAATAACAATTAAATCAGAAATACATTTTAGATTATCTGACGCAAACAATATGATACATATGAAAAAAAGAATGCCTACCTAGCTGGTTCACAAACAGTAATAAAATATTATAATGAATATACATAAGAATCAAAATAATTTTGCATGAAAATATGTCAAAATAAACAGACGTACAATAACACTATAAATTTCAATAATAATCATAATTACTAAATTAAATTTATTCTTTTTCTCCATTTTTACGTGCAAATTATAAGTAAGTTCTGGTATTTCTTTCAATTTTTAGTTTTTTTATTTTTTATCCTATATTTCAAATTTAATTTTATTTTATATTCATTCTTCGTGTGTCTCTATTATTTTTTTCTGTATTTACTCTCTCTAAATTTTTAGGTAAAAATAGGTCAGTTGAATGTAATAAGATGAAACATTCGTATCTATAATTTATTTGCTAAATTTTCGGTGAAATTTGTCATTTGAAGTGGGAGGTTCGATGTACTCATTTGCTCTTAGGTCTGGTCTAGTTTTTAGCTCAAACCACTGATGTACATATTATGGTCGTGGTTGGTTCTCGAGTCTCATGTTTTGACATAAAGTAAGGTAACCTCTCTTTATCTGTGTACATTACTTGGTGTACATGCTGACTTTTATTTTTGTTACTTCTTTGTTTTTTCTTTTCTTTTGTTTGTTGTGGTCTGTGGCGTTCATTCTTTGCATGTATTTAATTTGTACATTTTTTAATTCTAACTTATTTTAATCTGGAAATGTTCTATAAATGAATTTAAATTTAATATACTAGTTAATTGTGGTGACTTTTACATAGTGTGAGAACTACGTATAAGTGTGTGTCGTGGAATATGTGGACTTGTGTTTGTGACGCTCATAGCTGTGTCCGAGTGTAGTTGGTTCGAAATTCAAACCTGAGTGTTTTTTTTGTTTTTTTGGCTTTTGAAAAGAAAAATTGGATTAATGTGTGCTCTTCTTGTTGCTATGTCTTGATTATCTTTTTCCTTAAGATTGAGTGTGTTCAGGGAATAGTGTTAAGTTGCTGTGAGTGTACGATGCATCCATTATGTATTTGAACGATGATTTTGTTGTGACTATGCACAATAGGTTTGTAAGATTCTGTTTCTTGGAAGAGTGTTCTCACTCAAATTTGTTTGTGTTTGGAGTAGGCAGAAACAATTTAATCATATAGCAGAAAGGTTGATGTTCTCGCATATAGTGTGGCTTACCTGAAAATTTTGACTTGTGTGATCTTTTTCGCATAGAGGTTTGTAGGGGTGGCGTGAAGGAGAAAATGATTTTTATGATTGTGCGACTTTTGCGCCGCCTGCAAATTTTGTGTTTTGTGCGTAGATGGAGTATAATATTGTGTGTTAGTGTAGTTAGGTGATGGATAGTCATGGGTTGGATTTGTAGTAGTGATTATGAGTGATGAGTAGGTTTAGTGTGTGAGAATAGGGTAAGGTACTGATGCCATGGTACGGGATAGGTGATCTAGGGTGATAGATTATAGAGGGGTGTAGGTAAGTATATCGCGGATTGCGGAGGGTTGTATATAGGTTGCGATGGTGAGGATACGTGAGAGATTGTGTATAGGTAATGGTTATATAGGTAGTTGACATATATTTATGGTGAGGTGTGGGTGATTGAGCTTAGTGTATTTTTTTTACATTTACAGGTATAATGGAATGTTTATCGGTGGGTGTGGGTGGAGTAGTATTACGTAGACGTAAGATGCGTGGGGAGCCCGGTCATTAAGGGTTATGGTGTTAGTTGTATGGCGGTTATGGTATCATGATAATAGACGCACGCTTGCGTGAGTGTTATCATTGGGGGTTATAGTGTAGGTGAGAGGCATGGTCAGGTAGTCTATCGCGTGAGAGCGAGGGATCTTATATTCGCTTATCTGTAGAAGTGTTAGTATACTTTTACCGTAGGTTAGTAAAGTATATTAGGGAGCTAGTAGTCCATCTATTATTTAGATATATTGGGCTGTATTGTAAGCTTTATGTGGGATGGGTTATTATATGCTAGTTGCTATTTTGAGCTTTTGAGCTATAGGTATGTGTCCTTTTTGTTATTGAGTGATTTCATCTTATCATGTGAGGATTGGGTCTCTTGGTGTAGATTAGTGAGCGTAGGTATAGGGATCTATGTGGACTGTTGTCTGGGTTGGTTATGTAGGTAGGAGGGGTGCTGTTCGTGTGGCTCAGGTTCTAGTTATATATATGTTATTTTAGAGGGGTATGGGTGGACTGAGGTTATAATTACTATGTGTATGTAGTGGATTCGTATGTATTATACGTAGGTGTTGAGATATAGGTATGATTTGTGGTGTAGTGAGCTGTATTTATTTTGATATACGTATGTGAGTATACTATATATAGGGTGATGTATGTTATAATAGTTGTTGATTTGTATAAGGTATGGGTGATACTACTAGTTTTGAGATGGCGTTTTATATGGGGTGGGTATAGGGTGGTTGGTGACTAAGTACTATTAAGGTATATAGTATTGACGGTCTAGTACCAGGGGTGAGGTTGTGGCTATGTAGTTTTTCATTTTATAGTAAGTATGAGCTTGGCTATCTACATTATGCGCTACTTATGATTTATGTGGGTGTATAGGTTCTTTATTAGTATAGACGTTGCGATTATGAGTATATACTATACGGTATAGTTAGTGCTTGATTGGGTGGTTGACTCGTGTGATATTCTAGCTAGGGAGGGGTGTGTAGATGTTGTATATTATATATATGTAATATTAAGTTGTATTAGTATTGGTTAGAGTATATATATGGTGCCGTTTATTGTAGGTAATTGAGTAGTTTAACTCGTTAGGGATATTCATTAAATACGTTAGTGTTGAAATTATAGTTAAGTCGTTGAGATATACTTTATAGTATATATATCAGTAGTGCGGTGGTAGGTAGTATGGAGCTTCAGCTGTGTAGCGAGTTTCGGTAGTTGTACTTGCGGGTATAGCGGCGGTATAGTACCTTACTAGTTGAGTGTATTGATTATATAGAGGGTGTGAGTGCTAGGTATCTGGTAGGTAGTTGAGGGTTAGGTCATATATGCCGTGTGGTTAGGGTGAGTATCTTTTAGGTAGTATTTATAGGTAGTTAGTTATGAGTATATCATATATATATGTCTTCATTATTGTAGTATAGTGATTGGTGTAGAGGGTGTGTACTTGCCGCGTGTGAGAGGGTCGGACATTGCATATACTAGTATATTTGGCGTTTATTTAGTATTGTATTATATAATATGACTATTATAAGTAGGTGTTGGCGTGTCTTTCATTTAGTAATAGAGGTTAGGGTATATAATGAGTGTATAGATGGTGCGTGTTGTAGGTATGTTAATATTATAGTGATACTTATGTATATGTAGTAGTCAGGGGCACTTTGCAGGGTTGAGGATATTGTATTGTTTAGTTTATGCCGTATTGATATGTTGTCATTTATTCTATATATAATAGTATTATATGAGGGTAGGGTAATGTGTAATAGGTACTAGGTCTTATAGATTATATGATAGGGCGGGCGGTGTATTAATTAGTCTAATTGATGCGTCGTTGAATATGATATGGTATACTATATACCTTCATGAGGTGAGGTTTGTTTATATATATATTGTCGGGGTAGTGCTGTACTCTTAGGTAGTAGTATTCGGTTGTTTATAAGGTATGGAGGATCTGGTAGGTGTATTCTATTAGCATATATTTATCTTATTAGTGTTTTCCTGACGTTTGGATGAGTGTAAGTTAGGATTTGCAGGGGTATATTGTGGGTAGAGGTTGGTATTGTATATACTATAGCCGTTTACAGTATATATATCATGGTATATTAGAGATATATATGGTTTATATATATATTTACATAATATATAATTATCTATATATTCCTTATTATACTGAGTTAATTTTAGGTAACTCTAGGTGATAGGGGGGGCTGTATATTATTTGGGTAGTGAATACGCTTATATATATATATACTAGTTTATAAGTATTTGATGTATTATACTATATATACCGACGGTTGTGCTTGGCATTGTTTTTTGGGAAGTCTGTCGTCAAGATGTGCTATGCTCTGATGGTTATCGCGAATGTACGTGTTTCTCTGTGATGCTTTTGCAAAAGTATCGATTTGATCAGATCATCGATAGTGTTTGTGAATATGTAGGGTTGAACCCATAGCCTGAGTTTCTCTGCTCTAGTAGTATGAGTATAGTAGTAGGCGAGTTATGATAAGAGGGCATAGTGAGTACTTATTTGGGTCGTAGTCTGGGCAGGGTGTCATATACCGTTTATTTTATATGTTTATATTAAGCTTATTCAGATATACTACGGTGTGATGTTACTATATATAGTACTTACGACCCCTGGGTTGGGTCGTATAGTATATAGGTATATATCTATATATACGATCTAATATAAGTAGGGATTAGTCGGGGGTAGTAAGAGGTCTGCGGGACTGAGTTCTATTACTAGTACTGATGATTAGGTATTATTAGCCTTAATTTATTGTATGAGTATATATATATAGGCTAGGTCGGCTATGAGACTAGGGTACTATAGAGAGGCTTTTGGGTAGTCTTATTATATATTTTTATATTATATATTTATATACTATATATAGTATATCGTACGGGGCGGTGGCGTTAGTGTCGTGATCTGAGGTTTGTAGTACTGTTAGTAGTTTAGCTTGTGTGCGGGGAGTAGTACTGGTGAGTATAGTGGTAGTGTTGCTTTACTGGTATTGAAGTGCGGTTGTAATTGATCCGGTTAAATGGTGTTGGTATATTTTGTTTACTAGGTATATGAGTAGGTGAGTTTCTATTACGTTGGGTGTTATAGGTATGGGCTATGGTGTTGTGAGGTAGCGTACTGACCCTATGTTAAGTAGGCTGAGGTTGTAGGGCAGTGGTCTTGGGATATATGAGAGCTTAAGGGGTAGATGTACTATTACCAGTCTGTATTGCTTGACTGCTGTATAATTATATATTATTATGAGACGTAGTTATTATTAAGTAAGTATTAGTAATCATTTATAGGGAGTTGATGGAGAGGTGCTGAGTACTGGTACTTATATATAGCGTGATGGTGAATAGGTAGTGATTAGGTTATATATAGTGAGGTTACAGGCTAATACGACGAGTAGGGTATAGGCGGATATGCTTGTGAGGGTAGGTTATTATATATTATAGGAGTTAGACAGGGTACGTGAGTGAGGAGGGGTTGATCGTGAGGGATGATGCTGGGGAGATGCTCCTTTAGAACTTGTTAGATACGACAACTCAGAGAGAAGAAGCATAAATAAAATAAAATAGATAGAAAGGTGAGAAAAGATGTAGAATATAGTACTGAGAAATGAGGTTTTGCGAAAAGGAAAAAAAAAATATAGAAATTAAAAAAATTTGGCGCAGAATAAATATGAGCTACTAGTTTGGTTTGGTTGAGCTGTGGAGAAGGCGTTTTGTAACCGGTGGTGTTGTTTGGCGGGTGGGGGTTTGGCTTGCGGGCTGGGTTTTGACTCTCAGGGGTGCCGCAATTAAGTTAAACATTTTAAAATTGTGTACATAGCTAGTAGCGATGGTACCTGTAGGGCCCGATCTCGTATTGTAGTTGTGGGGTGTCGTAGAGTTAGTAGTTGACTATGTGAGTTTCTATGTTAGGCGCGCGATATTTGGGGCCGCATATAGTATAATATCATTAATTCTTGTATGTTTATAGTTAGAGTTAGTAGGTTAAGTATCTTATATAAATATGTTCAACATATGAGTGAGCTATGCGGTGGTGTGGGCCTGAGGGATACGTATGGTGATTGTAGTGTTGGAGTCAGAGGTGCATTGAGTCCCCGTGTAAGCTAGCTCAGGACGTACGCTTGACGGTATAGTTGATGGTCAGGGATCAGTCGTTTGGAAGGGAGCTAAGGCTACCGGAGTACTACTGACTACTAGTAGTATTTATACTATATCATAGTATAACATATGTAGAGGTGGAAGTAGCGTATATAATATATCTTTTGTTTACTGTGTAGCTTTGTCTCTTTAAGTAATATACGCACGTATATTTTATTAGTATCTATGGGTATTTTATTTATATATTTTTGGTTTATCTTTTTTGTTTTTATTATGTTGTTATATATATGTACTTATTTATTATATTATATTTATTATGTATATTTTTGTGTTCTTTATGTTTGTATATATCTGTCGTTTATATTATATATATCATAATTATTATATCACACATTTTCATTATCTTATATATATCCATATATAATATATTCATATTATTATTATTATACTTATATTTAATTTATTAATCTTAATGACTATATATTTTTTTTATACTATTATTTTATTATATTTATTACGTATGCTTGTATTAGTGTAGTGTGGTTTTATTTTTGGCTCTATTGGACTGGGCTAGTTACTGTGCGATTTTGCTGTTTTAGGTTGATATGGTGGTGGGTCTTGAGGATACGTTATATTTTAGGTGATACGTATAGCTTTCTCTTTTATTTTGGGTTGTGAGTGATTACTCAGTTCTCAGAGTGTCATTTTTGTGTCGCTCATGTCGGATTGCGGACTGTTTGACTGTGTTTAACATTCGCGGATGCGGTGAGTCATTTATAGATTTAGTATTTTTTTTTAGCGCTACTGGTATAGTTTTATCATAATACTAGTGATTAATGTTTATTGATTTTTAATATTGTATTATTATCTTACTATTTTTATATTTCTGGCTTGCTAGGTGTGTTTACGGTCATTGAGTAGGTAGTTAAGTGACTTGCAAGGATGTGTTTGTTTAGTTTAGGTAGTCGTTATTATTATTTTTTTCTTTTAGTATATATGTATGATGATATACTAAATTTATTACAGAACCTTTTGTCTTGTTATGGTTAGTTTGAGCTAGACTACTTAACTACTTATTATTATTATAATATACTTATATTATTAATCTATATTTATATATAATATTTTCTATATTATATACTTGTACATAATATATTTTCTCTGATCTCTGATCTTTCCTGCAATTTTAATTAAGATATAGGTGACCAGTGGGTTATCTGGACTCGGTGTGGATCCAATCTTTAAATGACCCAACAACCTCTTCTTCCTACTACGCCGCCTTTTCTGAAAGAGATTTTTCAATGTGATATTCTACTTTTTTGCACTAGTATTGAAATTCAAATATAGAATGTCTTGGTGCTTTGTATAGAAACATCAAATTTTTCTTGCCTTTCTGCTGTAGAGTTCTCTGTTCTCTTTTTCATCATATATTAGCTCCACAATGCTTATAGACTGGTGCTCTTGCTGCGTGGTCGATAGTCAGTGTAGCAGCTTATGCTGTGGGTACGTGTTAGGTACTGTTCGTTGTTTTCTTGCAAGTTTATCTCAGGTCAAGCGTGGGTAAAGTCATTTTGATTTAATCTTTCTCAGAGCTCCAATGTCTGTCTGTGATAGATCTATCCATTTTGTATGTAGTTGGCCGTTTTACTTCAGCTGGATAGTTTTTCGAAGTCAATTGGCATCTATAAGTATCTGTTGGTGTTTAGCTGTGTGTTAATTTTTTTTTCATCACCTACTCCTATTGGATTGTATTAGAAGTTCTTTGCATTAATACTGTCCTAATTGATTTACTTTGGAGTAATGGTATTGTGGTGTTGAGCTTCTTCGTTGATTTCATTTTTTTTCTTTTGTCCTTGATTATTATGTGTGTTGTGTGTGTGTTCAGTTTATTTATATTCTTATTAATCTGTTATCGTGTTTATTTGTGTATAGTTTTTCTTTTTCAATTCTTCAACTTCTTCCACGTGTGACTGATTTTTTAATTATTTTGTTTCTTTTATTTTATATATTTTGTGTTTTATACTTTTATATTAAACACACTTCTTCCCTTTATTAGGGTTTACGGGGTATGTAGCTGCCTTTGTCCTTTTTAAGGTTTTAGAGTGTTTTTTTGCAGTCGCTTTACCTTTTGGTTTCGTTAATTTCTTTCCGAGGTGTGTTGACTTTTTATTTGAGCCGGTATTTTTTTTTGATTTGTTTGATCTGTTTTTTTTTTTTGTGCCGCTTTTTGTTTCTTGTTCTATTGGGGTTGGGTTTTTTGACTCTGGTGTTCTATGTTGTATTTTTTTTTTTTTATTAGTATAATTGATTATGGAAGGTAAATGTTGGCGATAAGCGCGTGGGATTAAAGGTTTATTTCCTTTCAAGATGAAAGATATACTAGCCATCCTTGGTCATCATATTTGAGTTTTTGGACGTTGTTGTGTCGTTATGTTTCTGTGTTTGGTTTGCTCGAGTTTTATTGTTTTTTTTATGGTTTTTATTGTGTTTTTGTTTGCGTTGTCATAGTGTTTGTCTTTTATTTTCTTTCTACACCTTTGTGTGGTTTACCTGTTTTACTTCTGTTGGCTTTTGTCTGTGCTGAATGCTGTTTTGGTTACGATTGTGAGTTTCCTGTTATGGTCTTTTGCTTTTAATTTTTGACTATTTTTCTTAGTGTGGTTGTTTTGTTCATATTTTTGTTATTAGTCTTTATCTTTTCCTTTATATTATTGCATATAGGTTAGGTTGTTGTTTACTGTAATCTATCGCTTAATGTATTTTCTAGCTTTAGTTTTATTACATTGACCCATTCTGTCTTATAAGCTGTTAGTTGTATTGTTGTCTATATTGTAGAATGGTTTCTAAATGTCTTCTGTAGTCTTTTGAATTATTTATGTGGTTATTTGTCTTCACATCGGAAATATAAGCTGTCAAGGTCCGTCTTAGTGCTTCTTTCTTTCTGTTTTGACTTCCTTGAAGTTTTTCATATAATAGTTGTTAATGGATTGTTTCCAATTGCACTTTCTCCTAAACATCGCCGAAAAAAATATGTATACAAAGAAAAATATTTATACAATATCATATGTTTGTTTATCATTCCATGATGTTCTAATTGATCTACCTTGTGCTCTTTTCCTGTACTCTGTGACTGTAACTCTGGTTTTCCTCAGGCGAGTTTGTGAGGTTTTTTGACTAATACTAGATATAGATTTTGAATTGACTTTAAGTCTGTTTTTTGTGTGTGTGTAATTGTGTTGCCTTCAACTCATTTTCTTTCAGATTCATCTTAAGTATTTCTTTTGAAAAAATTCTTATTATCATAATCTCTGTACATAAACATTTACTGCGCCTCACCATCCTAGGCAAAGTGCGTGATGCTATTTGCGGATTTGGTAATCTTTTAATATGTGCGGATTGCTCCGATGTCGGATAGCGGATGTTACCTGCTCAACTTAATATACATATAATTTAATATATTATTATATTACTACTACTTTATATATTATTTCTATATTATCTTATATATTATAAGTACATATATTATTATATTAAAAATTATTAAAATTGATTGTCATAATTTAAATTATATTGTAAATTTTGTCAAAACGTTCATGTGAAATGTGCGTACATAGTCCTACCTACTCGTAATATGAAGTGCTTATATTATTATTATTAGAAATTATTAAAATTGATTGTCATAACTTTTTTTTTTCAATGTTTATTTAACATAAAGCGATGAAAATAAAATTTCAAAATTTTGTAAAAAATCTATATTTGGAAAATGTCAATAAAATATAACACTTTTTTTTTTTTCTATCCAAATTAATTCTACAGCATTATTAAAATCTATTTAACATTTAAATTATTATTAAAATTAGTTTGGGCAAGCCCAAACAATATTTAATGACCGGTTTTCCCCCAAAATTTTTTTTTGAAAATGGGAATTTTTCAAAAAAATTTTAAAAATATTTATTTCAATATTTTTATTAATTTCATTATTCTACAACATTAAGGAAACTCTAAATGTGAGATACAATTATTAAATATAGATGTAACTTCAAATTTTGATTTTTCATGATTCCTTAAAAAAAAAAAAAAAGCTGAATTTTGACCGGTTTTCCCCCATTTTAGCGCGTGTATATTATATAATATATATATATATATAGTATATATATATATATATATATATATATATTATTATATATTATCTATATATATATATATATATATATATATATATATATATATATATATATATATATATATATATATATATATATATATATATATATTTAAATATATATATATATATATATATATATATATATATATATATATATATATATATATATATATATATATATATATATATATATATATATATATATATATATATTTAAAGTATTTATATTGATAGTGAACCATTTGTAAAAATAAATGGAGTGGAGAGGAAATGGTTTAATATTAATAGTGGAGTAAGGCAGGATTATGTTATGTCTCCATAGATATTTAATTTGTACATGGATGGTATGATGAGAGAATAGAAGGTAGAGGTGGCTGAGGAAGAGAGATTAAGCTGATGGAGAATGGAAGAGAGTTTAGGGTGCTCTGCTTATTGTACCCAGATGATTGTTGATGGTGGTGAGTGAGGAGAGTCTGCAGTGTGAAATCATCTTGATGGTGAACAACCTGAACAAGTATCCGAGTTTTACGTATTGAGGCTATATGATGGATAATGCAGAGTGTAGTAGGAAAGTTATGAGTGGTAGGAACCGTAGGATAGTGGGTGGTGGAATTAAATCTTTGGTGAGTGCAATTGGACTAAGTCTTGAGTGTGGTAGGGTTCTGCATGAGGGTATGTTGTTAACAGGTAGTTACAGTAGTAGTAGTGAAGCTTTAAGGAATAAGAGGTATAAATCTCGAGGTGTTTTTTGTTCAGATGCATAATCTTAGGGGCGTGTTAGGTATGTGAAGAACTGATAAAGTGAGGAATGAGCATGTTAGGAGCTGTGTAGTGGGAAGAAAGTTGTAAATGAAAAAATAAAAGTATATTTAGATGGTTTGGTCATATGGAAAAGATAGATGATAGTCAGTTGGTTAAGCGGATGTATAGAGGTGAATGTGTTGGGAATTGACTGACTGGGAGACCAAAGAAAAAGTGGATTGAGTTAGTTAAGGAGTGGAGTATCTGAATGATAGGAATGTGAATTAGCTTAAGCGTGAAGAATTGTGCATAATAAGAGTGGATGATGTGATTTTGTGAAGGGATATGGTTATGGGCCAGACCCAGGGTATGAATTCTATTGATTGGTTACCATAGTGGGAGTTTGTTATCGTGTTGTGAAGCCCTTGGGTGAATTTTTGCTGACAGGCTTTCACTTAAGGGTATGAGGAGGGGGCTTTCCTTTGACTTAATCATGTTCTTCTTAACTATCTTGTTCCAGTATAAGTTGCACACCCCATCCACAATCTTGGGTTCCATGGGGAAGATAAAGATATATATATATATATATATATATATATAATATATATTATATATATATATATATTTATATATATATATAGAAAGATATTATATATAATATTATATATATATATATATATATATATATATATATATATATATTAGGCAAGAAAGCAGCATCAGAACTATATATCAAACTTAAGAGCTATTGGTTTGGATGTCATTGAACTACCTCCTGATGAAAATCATCCTAATTGTTTATTTGTTGAAGATACAGCAATTGTATGCAATGGATCTGCTTTGATTTGCAAACCTTCTGAACCATCAAGAAGGAATGAGGTAATATATATATATATATATATATATATATATATATATATATATATATATATATATAATATACACTCTATTTTATAAATATATATATATAATATATATATATATATATATATATATTATATATATATATATATATATTATATAATATATATATATATATTATATATATATATATATTTATATAATATATATATATATATATATATATACTCCTCTGTCCTAAAAGTAAGTTTACTGAATATCCCATGAATGACTGAGTAAAAGTAGCTCTCCGTGACATATTACGATGGGTAGCTAGTTACCTAGGCTACATACCCATACCAGTTTTAACCAGATTTATGAAGTCAGTCTTGCACTACATCTGTTTATGTATGGGGTTGTGTTCTAACCTCGTTATGTTTATGCACTACATCTTTTTGTGTATGGGCGTGTTTTCTATCCTCGTTATGTTTTTGCGATAGGTAAATATTGAACAGTGGTATGCTATCAAATTCTGTGTGAAACCTAACAATTCTGCTACTGAGACAACTGAGACATTTGCTTCTTTAAACAAAGCTTATGGGGATGCCACTCTATTGAGAACTATGGTTTTTATGTGGCACAAAGCTTTCAAGGAGGGCCGAGAAAATGTTGAAGACGACCCTTATTGTGGAAGACCAATCTCATCAACAAATGATGAAAATGTGGAAGTTGTTAGAGCTGTGATGGAAAGAGACCGCCGGTTTAGTGTGAATGTCATTGCAGAAGAAACTGGTTTGGATAAAAAATGCAGTTAATAGAATTTTAACGAACCATTTGCACATACGAAAAATTTGTGCAAAACTAGAGCAGAAAGACTGGTCTGTGGAGCAGAAAGTGAACAGGGTCAAAATTTGTCGAGATTTACTTGAAAGACTCAAAATGGAATACAATTTTTTGGATAAAGTTATAACAGGCGATGAATCATAGGTTCTTGAGTATGATCCTGAAACTAAACGGAAAGTGCCGAATGGTTCGCAAAAATTTCTCATCCGAAGAAAGCACATATGAGTAAGTCCAAGGTGAAAACACTGATTATTGTTCTTTTCTTCAGCTGTGGTATCTTGCACAAGGAATTTGTACCTTCAGGACACAGTTAATCACGTCTTTTACAGTCTTGGAAAGACTTCGAAAATGAGTTCAGCGAATCAGAACAGACATTGCAGATGATTGGGTGCTGCATCATGATAATGCGCCATCTCACACTGCGCTCTCAATTATAGAATTTTTGGGTGAAGAAAAACATTCAAGTACTTCCACATCCTCCATACAGTCCAGATCTAGCTTCGTGCGATTTCTACCTCTTCCCTAAGATGAAAGGTCATCATTTTGATATGATGGAAAACAAAATATATTGTAACATGTGAACTAAACACACTTCAGGAAAATGACTTACGGTAATGCTATGAACAGTGAAAGAAACGTTGGAACTGCTGTGTAACCTCCCAAGGGTCGTACTTCAAATGAGTTAACGTAATTTCAGGTAAGTCCAATACATAATTAAATATGACATCAGTACACTTACTTTTTGGACATTATATATATATCATATATTATATAATATATATATATTATATATATATAATATATATCTATATATATTATATATATATATATATATATATATAATATATATATATATATATATTATATAATATATATATATATATATATATATATATATATAATAATATATATATATATATATATATATATAAATATATATAATCTATATTATTGTGGTTTTAATAAAAGTTTTAACCTGCACAATATATATATATATATATATATTATATATATATATATATATATATATATATATATTATATAGTATATATATATATATATATATTATATATATATATATATATATATATTAATATATTATAAATATATATAATATATATATTATATATATATTATATATATATATAGTATATATAATATATATATCACTTACCACAACATCACTAATAGACAAATACCACAAAATATAATCTTTCATTATAATGATAACAAAAAGCCATATAATTTTAAAACCTTTACATCCCTCACCACACCTTCACACTCCCCCAGAAACTCTACACCAAATCTCACCCACATCACAAACCTCCCAAATCAGCACAAATGGGAGAAAAATTCAAATGCCCACTCACCTCAACATGGTACAATGCCCAAGAAGCAGACCATAGAGGAATTTGACTATTAATAAACACTAGTTCTTTGACAGGGATCTTCATAATCGGCTTAGGAACAAGAGGGCGAAGATTATGCACTTCATGTTTACAGTCAGCACCACCTCTGGACATGGACCCTCAAATTCTGAACATAGCTTAATCTCACACTTGCAATTGAGGATGTCAAAGAGCTTATCTAACGTTGCTATGAATCCTCTTTCAATTCCAGTTTTCTCCTCTGGCCAAGTGATATGGTTTTTGGCATTTTTTTTTTTTTTTTTTTTTTTTTTTTTTTTTTTTTTTTTTTTTTTTTTTTTTTTTTTTTTTTTTTTTTTTTTTTTTTTTTTTTTCCCAGTTTTCTTCTATCTTCTTCAGGATGTGACTCTTGAATTTAAAATTGGTACCACAAAACAACTGTTTGCTAGCTCCCACTTTTAAATATCCTTTGCAAGAGTGGCTGCTGGGTAATTTCTGACTTTTTCCCCACTCCACTCTCTCTATCTTAGAACATCACATAGAGTTGGGAGTTCAGAAGGCAGCATTTCTCAACTTGTTCCAATGAAGTTACTTGGGGGAGTTTAAGTTGCCAGTCTTGTCTTCCTTTTACTAGCCATGGTTCCGAATTTTCAGATTTTGGAAGTGGAAGAAACTATTCTGAAAAAAGAAAAACAAGAAAATGTCACTATTTGTGTGATATTAATAAAAATTAATAAAAAGACAGCTGCAAATGAGTATTGCTAGTTTAAATACTTTTACGAGTGGCATTAAATTATTTTACAGATGTTATAGTATAATATAAGTATATTTTTAACCTTAGAGGCAGAAGTACAGACAGAAATAATGATAAGAAGGCACTTCTTTAGAGAAGACAGTTTGCTGCGAATTTTACCGTACATGAAACGTGAAGATATCACGAATTTGAAGTAGCTATTTACCAAGCAAACCAATGTAATTGCCAGTTCTAAGTTTGCAGATGATACCAAAGTGTCCAACACAGTTAGGAATGGTGAAGGATGTATAAAGATTCAAAATGATCTTGATAAACTTCTTGGGTGGGCAAAAAAGTGGCAAATAAATTTTAATAGTAAAAAGTGTAAGGTTCTTCACCTAGGTTACTCAAATAAAAGTTTTAGCTACGACATGAATGGAGATTGGCTTGAGTCTGTGGACCAAGAAAAAGATTTAGGTGTGATTATAAGCAGTAATTTGAAAGTAGCTAATCAGTGTTTGGAAGCTAGAAATAAAGCTAATAAGATGCTGGGCATAATAAATCGCAATGTTGTTTACAAGAGCAAGGAAGTTATAAGTAAACTGTATAATAGCTATGTTAGGCCAGTAATATAGAGTATGGTGCACAGTTTGGGCCCCTTATTTGAAGAAAGACTTAGATATATGAGGCTAGAGGAGTGCACGTAGGGCAACAAGGATGATTTTGGGTTTGAGAGGTAAGAGCTATGAGGAAGAGGATGAAGGAGTTAGGAATCTGTTTCTGTCAGAAAGGCAATTTCTCAAGAGGGGGGACATGAATACAAGTCTAGCTACAAAATATTTACATCTATTATATGCAGAGACCAATAAATTTTTATAGTAGAGCATGGACAGGGCGGAGGGGGCATATAAGAAATTAACGAAGAAAGCTGCATCTGATATAAGAAACATGCATTCAGTAATAGGGTTGTTAAATTTTGGAATGGTCTGCCAGAGGAGGTTGTTGAGTGTGACTCGATTGCATCATTTAAGAAAGGGTTGGATAGGTATATGGATGGATTGGGTATCATATAATATATTTAGACGAAGCCAAATTGGCGGGTTTTTAGTTACAGTAGTTATTAATGTTAGACTGCATGTGGGACCATAACTTAGTTATTAATCCATGTGGATGGTTTGGGTATCATATATCATTATTTTTGACTAAGCCAAATTGGTGGATTTTTAGTTACAGTAATTTGACAAGCCCTAGGGTGCTTTCTGGATTTGCATAAGCATGTTTGGTTAGTTGACTGGGACAGTCTCGACAGGCCCATGTTGCTTCTTACTGTCTCTATATTCTTAATGTCTATAATTATGAATTACTAACCAAAACAACTTTTTGACCCCCTCATTTTTTGAAAAAGGAAGTCAAAAAATTTAACATGCCCTTCTTTTATATATCAAAACTAGATTTATTATTGATTCTAAAAGTTTCTCATAATTCTTCATCCAAAAAGTAAGAAGTATCGGCCATATTAAGCAATACCGATACCAAGAAAAATGGCTGATACAGATTCCGATACCGATACTATTGGTACATCTCTACTCTTATCCTCTTATTTTCTGCTCTCTTGAATCATATCTATCCCTCTGCTGTTCCTTTCCATATCTTTATCCAGTTCATCAAGGATATTTTTTTACACCTTCATCCTTTCTTAAACCATCCAACAATATATCACAAACACCTTCAAGAGCTTTCTCATCCAAACTCAACAAAATCTCACCTCCTAGACATTCATGCTCCTTTCATTCCAACTTATATCACTAATCCACTCTTTTCTTCCAAATCTCATTCATATTATTCACATCACCTTTAAAACCAGTACATATTCTTCTCGTTCTCTCCTTTTGGTCACTAGACTCACTCTCACCACTTCATCCCCATCAGAAAAACTGAGCGTAATAGACAAAAAATAAAAAATAAAAAATAAAACTAAGACCTCAGAGTGTAGCGTAATGCAACTACGCTCTGCTACCACTAAAAAATAAAAAATTAATAAACTAGCCTATTCCAAGGAATACAAGAGCTCAGCTCACCTTTAGATATAGCATATACAGTATAATAAATTCAACTTAAGAACTTCTTTATTGTAATTAGTTGCAACAATAACTAAATTAACTATTTTAGTAAGAGGCTATGTAAATCCTATCTTATGACAGTGCCTAGTAAAGCTGCCTTGGCCCCAGTACAAACTAAGTCCAACTGATATAGCAGAAAACGATTTACCAACCTCATTAAACCTTACTAAATGAAATATTTAATTAATAGCCACAAGGAGCCAAAAATGGGTTAATAAACCTTAATTAAAAACAAGCCTGAACAACAAACCAGTCACTTTTGCTTGTATTATTTTGGCAGTGTAGTGGTCTAGTGGACCATCTTCTATATATGAGCATCTAGGTGTTCTCCATTATAGACAAATTAAAGGGGGAGCATTTTTCCTCCAATACTTGCAGCAAACATTTACAGAATAGCATTAGGTGTGTTCCAGAAACGTTTACCAGGTTTGCTTCATCGTAATTTGCTATAAACTCTGGATTATTGTCTTTTCCAAGTTGTCAAAATTTTCAGAGGCACTGTCCCTAGTGACAGGTCCCTTCTTCCTACTGAAATTTTGACATTTTCTTTGTGATAGAACTACAGTATATCATTGCTCATAAGGAAACCATTTTGCCAATCTTTACCTGACACATTTTCTTTAAAGAAAGCTACTAACCTCTTACCTTTTGAATATAAATATTGTTTAACAAAACCCCTAAGTTCAAGTTTCTCAAGACCAGACCATAATCCCCAAATACTGCTAAATGTTCAACAATTATTTCTTGAAAAGGATTTTAACAAGTCCCTGGACTCTTCTTTTTGAAAGTGGAAATGGAAACATTGTTTTTCTTTGCTGAAGCTGCTATAGACATTCCATCCTCATTATTCATAGATGCCCAGAGCATGTCATCCTGATCATACTTGCATTTATTGCGTCCTTCTTTCCTTTTGTATGTTCTTGCGGCATTAAATAGTAAAAAAATAATTTTTAGGCTATTAAAAAGGTTTTTAAAACAAAGCTGTAAAAGTATCAGCTTGGTTTTTACATATAAAATTATAATCATAACCTTGTTCACATTACCCCAGAACCCTTCTGTTCTCATTACCAAAAGTAAGTAAAAAAAATATTTACAAAAACTAGATAAAATATATTTTCTCTTATAATTAATATTCACATTTGTTAGGTTTGAAAGCTCTGTCAATTTCAAGATTGTATAATAGATGTTTGTTCCTGTATGGATCTTTTAAACAAGGTCTGTTTTTATGAAAAAAAATTATTTGAAATATTACTTTTAAAAAAAAAGAAGGTATTTTGATTAATACAATATATTTTTAATTTTAATTTACAAAATTAATATATATATATATATATATATATATATATATATATATTATATATATATATATATATATTATATATATATATATATATATATTAATATAATATATAATATATATATATAATATATATATATAATTATATATATAAAATATATATATATATATATATATATATATATTAAATATATATATATATATATATATATATGTTTAAATCTAAGCAATAATGGTTGCAGCAGGACAAAAATAAATAAGGAGAAGTAAAAAAAAAATAGTTCACATTTCTCTGGAAATGTTCACATTACCCCATTTGATGGTATATATATATTTTATATATATATATATAGATATATAATCTATATATCTAATATATTATTATATAATATATATAATTATATTATATATATTATTTAATTATATATATATATATTACCATATTTATTTTGTATATATATATATATATATATATATATATATATATATAAACAGGTAGATTACATGCGCAATATTCTGAAAACGGAGTTAGAACTTCCTGTGTCTGAAATTAAAGATGAGGCTGCTATGCTTGATGGAGGAGACGTTTTATTTACTGGTTCATGTTTTTGTCTTTTTATTCAATGACATCTTATCTGATATGTTCTTACATAATGTAAGAAAGTTTAAATATATATTTTGTTTTAGACGTGCATTTCTATTTAATAGGGAAAGAATTCTTTGTAGGAATTTCACCACATACCAATGAGGCTGGAGCTAGAGCAGTGGCAGGGGCATTTCCTGAATTTCCTTGTTCACCAGTCAAAGTAAGTATTCATATTAATTGTCCACTAGACTTTATTGTAATATATAGACAAAGTTTGATTCAAATCTGGATTAAATATTTATATTAAGCACTCAAAAGTAACAATTTAATTTTGAACAGACATATTTTTACTTTTCTTATAAACATATTTTGGATTATTTTCAATTATATATATATTATATATATATATATAATATTTTTATATTTATTATTATTATTTATATATATATATATATAATATATATATATATATATATATATATATATATATATATATATATATATATATATATATATATATATATATATATATATATATAAATTTTTTTTATTATTATTATATTTTTATTTTTTTTTATTATTATTATTATTATTATTATATTATTATTATTATTATTATTATTATTATTATTATTATTATTATTATTATTATTATTAATGTCGTTTTGATAGGGGCTCCCTGATGTTAGTGTGTTGACACGGTATAGCCGCATTTCCTGTATGCTGTAGATCGACTAAAAAAAATAATTACTAATTAAATTGTTTTTTAAAAAACTAGATTGATGGAGATCGCCATCTTAAATGTCTAATGAGCATGGCAGGCCCTGATGTTATATGTGTTAGTAGTGATCCATGTGCTCAAGATGCCTTAAAGGTTTGGATATTATTATTATTATTATTATTATTATTATTATTATTATTATTATTATTATTATTATTATTATTATTATTATTATTATTATTATTATTATTAGCAGCAGCAGCAGTAATAGTCCATCAATTGAATGATACACAATACTTCTAAAACCAATACATATTTCATTTGAATTAATTTGCTTTCAGAGAATAGAAAATCTTGCAACTTTTCGTTACAAAACACTGACAGTGCCAAATGTAGAAGCAGCTAATGTCTTATACGCCAATGGAACCATGTTTTTCAGAGATGGATTGCCGGAATCGTCAAAGGTAAGCTTCAAACAATGTTTTTGGATAGGAGAAATTTTAGAACTGGTACACAGTCTACAATAATAATAATAATAATAATAATAATAATAATAATAATAATAATAATAATAATAATAATAATAATAATTAATAAGATATAAAGGCGAGAATAAAGGTGCATAATAGGAGTGAATGGAGGGGTTTTGTGAGGGGGTATGGTTGTGGCCCACTTGGGCCAGAGAATCAACCCTACACTTGACGATATGCCATAGTGAGGGTCCGCCACGGTCCCGTGAAGCTTTAGGGTGGATTTTCTGACAGCGACGAGTTCTCACTAATAGGTATAGAAGGGGCGGTAAAGCTGGGCCTTCTTTTCGACTTGTGTCATATTCTTCTACTATTCTTTTCCGATGCATATATTTTAATTATTATTATTATTATTATTATTATTATTATTATTATTATTATTATTATTATTATTATTATTATTATTATTATTATTATTATTATTTTTATTATTTTGTGTGTTTAATTTAATGAAATAATTTCTTATTCGCTCGTGACAGGTATTTGAAGAAAAAATGTCTCATATGGACTTGAAACCATTGACATTTAGTGAGGTTGCGAAAGCCAAGGGTTATTTGTCTTGTTGCTCAATCCTTGTTCGCAAAGCAAAACATTTGAAGAAAATTATGTAAAATCAATGTTTGTTAATGAAATTTTGGTGAAGTGAAGTAGCTTATAAAAATGCTTCAATTTTATACTTTTAAATTGTTTTTTTTTTCCACCAGAGAATTTCAACTACTGCACTGTTATCATAACCAATGTACACTTCCTCGTGTACACTGTACACTACCTATTAGCACAATATATATATAATGTCATAATTGAAATACTTTTTTGTACATTTTATATTTTTATTATACTGTAAAGTTTTTTTTAA
>JABUQX010006927.1:35000-40000 GCA_015478945.1 Trachelipus rathkii
AGGAATGATGAAAGTATCTCCCTTTGGGCATATTCCAAGGAGGGTTAGGTTTGAATAGTGCATTACTCTGCAATTCGTTGTCCTCTGGTTTATCCTTTTCGCATTTCACCTTCTAAGAGGGTTTCTCTAGGGCACTCTCGATCTTATACTGGGAGTGCTTGCTGAATTTGTCTAATAGGCACTCTCACCAACCTCTCAACTCTTTGCATGTACACCAAAGACTTAGAAGCTTAAAAATAGCGAAAGACAAACTTGCATTGAAGGTGCTTTCAGGGACGAAATCCAAACAATGCCTCTCGTCCACTCCTCCACAACTCCTCTCCACTCCTCTCCCAATCATGACTTGCGAGTTGGCAATCCCCGGTGATTTGGATGATAACGTCAAGACTTTGCCGCCGTCTTCCTCTGGCGAACGGTATTTTTTCACTATTTCCGCCACATTGACTTTCTTTATTCTCATTTTCACTCTTAAACACCAACTCTCTTAATCCACAACTCACCACTTGCCCTTGATCAGAACTCCTGTACCTGTTCGCTCCGACAGAAAACCTACTCTGTTCCTTCTTTGCTTTCTTTATTCTCAATTTTCAGCCAAGGGCGGGTGTTGTGCACATGTTTGCACCTGCAGTTTTTGACTTTTTGTTCTAGTGTTTCTAATATGGAATCTCCAGAAATTCTCCATTGCCAATCTTCGACTAAAGTTATATGTTCTGTTGTTTAATTATCTCCTTCTGCTTATCTATCTTCTGTTTATTTATCTTCTCTTTATTTATCTTATTCTGTTTATCTCATTTTGTTTATTTATCTCCTTCTGTTTATTTATCTTCTCCTGTTTATTTATCTCTTGTTAATTTATCTTCTGCTTATTTACCTCCTGTTTATTTCTCTCCTTCTGTTTATTAATCTCCTGACTCAACTGATTATCCTAAATTTTTAGACCATCTAAGCTCCTAATAGAGAGAGAGAGAGAGAGAGAGAGAGAGAGAGAGAGAGAGAGAGAGAGAGAGAGAGAGAGAGAGAGAGAGAGAGAGAGAGAGAGAGAGAGAGAGAGAGAGAGAGCACTTTCTATCTTCTCCTTTTTCTGAAACCACCATTTTAGGTGGTTTCAATATTCACCTTCAACAATTGATTTCTTTTAGTTCTCATGGCAGATTTCCCTATCCAAAACAACCTTGCGTAGATGATGCAACTTTCTACCCGTATCTCTGATCATCTTGGAGAAGAATCCAAACATTCTTGACCTTCTCTTAACTTTTAACCCTTCTCCTTATATTTTTTAACTTCCTTCCTGTAGGTTTGTACGATTAACTTCTTATCTCTATATTCTCTTTTCTATCTCTTCCACTCTTACGCAGAAAAGACTCCCCTACCCCCAGCTTACTTGGGAAGAAACGATCTTGGCAGCACTTCTGTGCCACGGAAACTAGTCAAACTTAAGGTCATACATCTTTGATTTCACTTGGATTGATTATTGTTTCAGAGGGAGGAAGCGTCGAGCGCGTAACCGAGGAGATTCTCTCTGGCATGGAGGAGTACATTTCATATGCTTTCCTTTCAACTAAAATTCACAAACCTTGGTTTAACACTGCTTGTTCTCGTGCTTAGTCATATTGACTCCATCTTCAAGCTCCAGAATCTCATTTTCATTCCGGAAAATCTTCTGTACTTAATTTTCTGAACGTAATTTTCTGTACGTAATCTTCTGCACGTAACCTTCGGTACGTAATCATCTGTACGTAATCTTCTGTACGTAATCTTCTGTCGTAATCTTTTGTACGTTATCTCCTTGGAAAACATACAACTAAGACCTTCATATGTTTTTAATATTCTTGGTGTTTCGTTTTATCTTGATCTTTCTTTCAAGGATAATATTATTTCTATTTCTAAAAAATCTTCCAACAGGTTGGGCGTTCTTAGACACCTTCAGACATTTCTTCATGCCACCCTAGTTGCACCTTTACAGGGGTGCAGTTCACCCCTGTATAGGGGGGCTACTTCACATATCTATGGTGGTTCCACTCACACAGATCTCCTTGAAATGGTGGAGTCTAGGGTTTTTCGTCTTGTAAATTCTTTCGCTCTCACCGACTCTTACTGCTCGTCGAATTGTTGCGTTTCTCTCTCTCTCTCTCTCTCTCTCTCTCTCTCTCTCTCTCTCTCTCTCTCTCTCTCTCTCTCTCTCTCTCTCTCTCTCTCTCTCTCTCTCTCTCTCTCTCACAGACACACACACACACACACACACACACACACTTCTCTCTCTCTCTCTCTTCTCTCTCTCTCTCACTCTCTCTCTCTCTCTCTCTCTCTCTCTCTCTCTCTCTCTCTCTCTCTCTCTCTCTCTCTCTCTCTCTCTCTTACATCGCACACTGATCTTCTGAACTCCTTAGTCGTATATCTCATCCATTGATGAAAGGCTCGTGCAACACACACACATTTCAACAGTCTCACCCTTTCTCTATCCAACCCTCTGACCCTAGACTTATCCGCTATGCTCAATCTTAACATGTAATACATCGGTAAAGGCTCGAACGCCCACCCTTTTTCTCTTCTTCTATTTTTTTCCATTTGAACTGAATGAGTCAAAGGAGATTTTACTCTCCATCAGCGGGATTCGAACACTGGACTCCGCGTCGCTGAGCAACAGTGACCGGGTCGCTCTAACCACTAGACCATCCACGTTCCCCAAAAAAAAACGCTTCAAGAATAGTTTTTGACTTTCAAACTGTGTGTTTCGGGGCTTGTTGGTTTTTAATTTTGGCCATTATATATATATATATATATATATATATATATATATATATATATAGTATAGTTATATATATATATATATATATATATATATATATATATATATATATATATATATATATATATATATATATATATATATATATAAACTGGTCCACTTTCAGCTGCTTTATTTTACAAAAAAATAAACATTCGAAATTTTATACAATAAAGAAGTTAGTTAAAACACAAAATAATAATAATAATAATAATAATAATAATAATAATAATAATAATAATAATAATAATAATAATAATAATAATAATAATAATAATAATAATAATAACAATAATAATAATAATAATAATAATAATAATAATACAATAATAATACAATAATAATAATAATCCAATAATTAAAATAGCAAAAAAACTATGCTTTGAGTATTTTTATAATTATTTTATCATCATATTAGTTATTATTTTCTGATGATTATTTTAATGCGTAAATTAAGAACAGTTTTTTTATAACAAGCAAATTCATTTTTAAAAATAAATGTTTTTTTTTTTCGGTTGTAAGAGCTCTTGATTTGTTACTTTTTCTGATGAAAAAAATGTTTTGACTGTTTTATCTTGCATTAGTTTCATATTGTCTCATTTGTGCCTTCATAATGTGTTGAGAAATACACAAAAGTGCTTGGTATCATTTATTTCATTTTCCTTAGGGATTTTGTATATATATATATATATATATATATATATATATATATATATATATATATATATATATATATTATATATATATATATATATAGTATTTATATATTATATATTATGTTATATATATATATATTATATATATATATATATTATATATGCATATATATATATATATATATATATATATATATATATATATATATATATATAAGAAGATATATATATATATATATATATATATATATATATATATATATATATATATATATATATGCAGTGCGGCTATAGAGTACTCGCCTAACAAAGCTAGGTCCCAGATTCGCAACTGGTCGGGTGGGAGAATGTAGCTATTCTCTCTTTGGGCTTGGCTTCGTCCTGCTCGAACGTTTATTGAGTATATTCCCTACTAGATTAGGCTCTGTCCGGAGCGGTGGTGTTTATCTTTGTAAATATATATATATATATATATATATATATATATATATATATATATATATATATATATATATATATATATATATATATATATATATATATATATATATATATATATATTTATATCACCCTCCCCCACATAACTGTAGGGTGGTGTCAGTTGCAAATCGGGAATGTTGTTCACTTATTTGCATTGTTCTAGGTTGTTCAATTATCTGCAACCCTTAACGGAAATTCTCATGTACTTCTCTTCGCCAAGTAATCCTATCAAGAGTCAGTCTATTACTTTCATTAATACTAATGTCCTTTGGCTATATTAATAGCTCCTTTACTCCATCAAGCCCCCTTCATTTGAGTTTGTTCCTTCTTCTATTGCCTATGACTTCAGACATAAAAACCTTCTTAGCAATCTATCATCATTCATTCTAAGCACGTGTCCATACCTTCTTAGTACTTTTTGATTTGATCTTTCCACCACTCATTTCTCCTAGCGACACATATCAATTACCCTTACATTTCTTATCCTATATCTTCTCTTTACTCAACAAATATCTCTTAAGCCTCTCATTTCCAATACCTCATTCTAGAATTAAATGCCCAAGTTTCACATTCATGCAGAACAGTTGGAGCAAATACTCAAATAATTTTATTTTTATCCTTCTGGATAAATTTCTCTTTTTCCATAATTCTCTTAGGGTACTTAATACTCTTTCACACTTAGCAACTAGCAACCATCTTGATCAATCTCTTCTTTCACTCTCCGAAAGCCCCAATATCCTTTGCCTAGTACCTAAGAATTCACCATTCACTCTTGTGATATCCAACCCAGATTGAGAATCGTCTCCTTTTGGCATTGTACTAATTTTCATTACCTTCCATTTAGCAGGATTTATTTTTTATCCTTTTCCTTGGCACACTCGTTAAAACTCAACCATCAAATCACGCAATTTTTAATTTGAGCAGCAACCAACACATTATCCGTCAGCAAAAAATAAAACATTTATCTCTCAATTGCCATCATACAGGCTCATAGCTCCTTTCCCAATTTTATCCATATCTATAGCTATACTATCTCTAAAGATATTGAACAACGATGGAGATATAGCACCACCATGTCT
>JABUQX010006927.1:50000-80000 GCA_015478945.1 Trachelipus rathkii
TGGTTGGTAAAGTTAAAGATTATATAAAAAGTAGATTATAGAGAAAGACCAAAGAAAGCGAAGTGCGGCTCGCTTCACGGCAGCCAATGTATAATTCTATACAGAGCCGGAATAATATATATATATATATATATATATATATATATATATATATATATATATATATATATATATATATATATATATATATATATATATATATATATATATCTATATATATATATATATATTTGTATTTTAAAAATATATATATATATATATATATATATATATATATATATATATATATAGTATATATATATATATATATAGTATATATATATATAGATATATATACATATATATATATATATATATATATATATATATATTTTACTTTATTATTATTTGTGCGTGATCTGTGTGTGTGTGTTTGTTGTGTGGGCGCGGTTTTTTTTTTTAATAAAAACCCAATTCAGTGGGGCTTTTGGGTATATGGTCGATTGTATGTGTTTGTTTGTGGGTTGTCTGTTTGAATGACTTCACAGAGAAGATGTAGGGGTGGGCGTAGGCTGGGGTTCTCTACTGACTTTGCCAACGTTCGTGGCCTGAAAGCTAACCATGAATCTGTGGAATATCACCGCTAACTCTCTACCTAGCATTTTATTACTGTCTGAGACCCAGCTATCCAGGGATTCTTTTTCAAATAAACTTAATATCTCTAACTATAACCTTTTCTACAATTTCGGACTAAATAGTGGAGTCTGTGCCTATATAAACATTAACACTCCTGTAACACGCCTTGAGAATCTTGAATCTCGTACTGGATATTATATGGCATAAAATCTTTCTCCTTACCACTACTATTATCTGTGTTTCTGCTACTGCTCCCCTAACGGGACAACAGATTTTCACCTCCTTTTGAATATCTTACTACTTCTCATGAGACTGCTTCTTCTTCCCATCCAAAATGCTGAGATCATCTATTTAGGTGATTTCCAACGTACATCACACTGAGTGGTTAGGCTCATACCGATGCAGGAGGGGAGGAGGCGAAAACATTCAGTATTCTCAACGATCTGAACAGTTAATTAAAGAACCTACACACATCCCAGATCGACCTAACCAATTCTTGAACACGCTTGATTTATGTTTCACCACTACTCTTTCTCGTTGTAAATACACCATTTTCCCTCCTATTGGTAACTCTGACCATAATCTTGTAGCTCTTAATTTTAAAACTTTTCTCCAGCAGCTCCACCATACCCCAAACGTATTTTCTGGCACTTTAATCGGGCTAATTGGGGGCGTTGCTCGTTTCTTTGCAAACTATGCTTGGAGTGAATCTTGCTTTGACTCGAGGGACGCTTCGGTCATCGCTGAAAAGGTATTGGGGCCGTAATCGTCGAGGGTATGAGCGGGCTATTCCATCTTCAACTAAATCTTTTTCTCCACAAAATCCATGGTTCGATGGTGAATGTTCTCGCTCCATTCAGGAGAGAGACATTGACTATCGGGCATGGGAAAACCCTCGTTCTCCTATCACTCTTACTAATTTCCATTCTGCTCGGAATCGTTGCAGAGGTTAAGGTTAAGCGCGCTTTCACTAAAAGAAAGTGCGACAACCTATTTGGCTCTCCTACTGATAAAAATTTCTGGCCTCTTGCCAAAAACATCTCTAATAACTTTTGTAAATCTGCCTTTCCTCCACTTATTCGCTTTGACGGTTCTGTAGCTAACTCTCCTACTGAAAAGGCTAATCTCTTCGGCCTCCTTTTTCATCTAGGCGATTCTGGCATCCTCCTCCTGCTTCTTCTCCTCTCAGGTTTCTTATGCCTCTTCCCGTGATTACGCATGATGGGTGCATGGGATTCTGAGATCTATGAACGTCAGGAAGGCTAGTGGCCTAGATGGCATTCCTCCCCGTGTTTTTAGGGAGTGTGCTTCTGAGCTGGTACCTGTCCTCGTTCAACTCTACTCTCTATGCCTTAATACTAGTACATTTCCTCAGTGCTGGAAGCGCGCATATGTCCAACCAATACCGAAAAAGGGCAGCCGCTCTGATCATTCCAACTATCATCCTATAGCTCACTTGTATTCCATTCTAAGATCTTTGAAACTCTCATTTTCTTAATTCTCATTTATTGGATCATCTGGAAACCCATTCTCTCCTCTTCTTCAAATTATCAGTATGGCTTTCGACGCTCGAGGTCAACTGGTGACATACTCATCCCATCTTACTGATTTATGGTCTCTGCCCTTAGGGACTGATGGGGAGTCTTGGGTGGTGACACTCGATATATCAAAGGTTTTTTGATCGAGTATGGCATGCGTCGCCACTTCCCTAAGCTCCCTTCCTTTGCTTCCTCCTTCTCTTTGCTTACTCTCTTGTCAAGTTTTCTCTCTGGTCTCCATATCAGCACTGCTGATGGAGAGACTTCTTCCTCCTTTCCTGTTAATTGTGGTGTTCCTCAAGGTTCAGTTTTTCCCAACTTTATTCCTACTTTTCATTAACGATCTTCTCAGCTGTACTTCTAACTCTGTTCACTCTTATGCAGATGACTCAACTTCCATTCTTCCACTCATTTCAAATCTTTTCTCTTTGCATGTAGAGTTGCCTCTCGTCTTCAGCTTTCTCTGATTCTATTCTTGCCGACCTGAGTGGGATTTCCTGGTGGGGCCGCCACAACCTTGTAGAATTCAACTCTTTGAAAACTCAACTACTTTTTACATCTCCTCTCAAAAACACCTCTTCTAACTTTCCTATTTTTTCGATTTGTTCTAACGTCTCACCTGTTGACAACATAAACATTCTTGGTCTAACATAAAAAAAAATTGTCTTGGAAATCTCATATCACAACGGTTGCTAAGGTGGCCTCAAAGAAGATGAGAGTTCTGTTCAGGTTGCGGGAATTGTTTTCTCCTGCACAGCTACTCCAATTATATAAGGGCCTTATTCGCCCTTGTTTTGAGTACTGTTCTCACATCTGGGGGGAGGGCTCCGGCTCCACCCTTCTATTGGATAGAGTTGAGTCTAAACCTAAGGGACTATTAACTGTCCCTTACTTTCTAACTCTCTTGACTCCCGTATCTCCGTGACCTTGGCGCACTATCTCTTTCTATAGGTACTACAACGGTAGATGCGCAGAGGAGTTGGCATTCCCCCTCCATTGCGTCGCCCTCAAAAATATAAAGAGTGCCATGCTCTCGCATGAATTTTGCGTGAACATTGAAAATCCCAGACTCGTTCGTTGTGGTGCCTCCTTCTTTCCAGCCACTTCTGTCTGTTCTGTGGAACTCCTTGCCATCTTTTGTTTTCCAACTGTATTTAATCTTCCTCTCTTTAAAACCACGTCTGCTCTCACCTAAGAGATTTGCGTTAGGCTTGGGCTTGGGTGGGCTTTCTGGTATTTTTTCCTGCCCTTCCTTGAAAAGGGCCCAGCACGTGAGTGGTGGTAATCTGTAAATATATATATATATATATATATATATATATATATATATATATATATATATATATATATATATATATATATATATATATATATATATATATATATATATATATATATATATATATATATATATATATATATATATATATATATATATATATAGTATATATATATATATATATATATATATATATATATATATATATATATATATATATATATATATATATATATATATATATATATATGCAAAGTATCAAATTAATAATGACGAACATCTATATTCCTCCCTCTAAAATCTTTCCCAAGATAAACCCTTCCTAGATTTCTCAATAACTCATATGAGGATCATCGCGAAGGGAGCAATTTACTACTTACTCAACACTTGACAGACAAATCGACCTAAAAGAATAATTAATAGCTACAAAAATTCAGTTGCATATCTGTTACATTTTTATACGTAGAATGTAAATAAATATTCAACTGAGCTAGCTGCGAAGTATCAAAGAAGCAAAGAATTAAAAGTGCTGATTTGTTATCATTATTCATCAAATATAACTGTATAACTGTATAACTGAATAACTGTATTAACTGTATAACTGTGGTTTCCTATATATTTCGATATATACCACTTCAAATTTGCTTTTTTGTTATCTTTTCAAAACTTGAAAGAAGCAAACATAACAAGGACTTCAAATTCATGCAAATTTTCTTAATCATGAAATTATTCTTGTGAGAATTAACCTTTCGATGTGATTGTTATGTTCTCCACATAAAACAGGAACTAGCCCAAATGGTCGACAGGAAGAAAGGTCGACAGGTCATATGGTCAACACGCCGTCAAAAAAAATTCCCGTACAGACCGCCGCAGGCGTTAGGACAGGTTAGGTTAGGTTAGGTTAGGTTAGGTTAGGTTAGGTTAGGTTAGGTTAGGTTAGGTTAGGTTAGGCTAGGTTAGGTAAGGTTAGGTTAGGTTAGGTTAGGTTAGGTTAGGTTAGGTTAGGTTAGGTCAGGTTAAGTAGGTTAGGTTAGATTAGATTAGGTTAGGTTAGGTTAGGTTAGGTTAAGTTAAGTTAAGTTAAGTTAAGTTAAGTTAAGTTAAGTTGTTAGGTTAGGTTAGGTTAGGTTAGGTTAGGTTAAATTAGGGGAAGTTTTGTTGGATTCGTTAAAGAAACTCTAAATAACCAGATTTTCTTTTACAGATGTCGACCCTTTCTCCTGTCTCATAAAGCTGTCCTGTACAATGTGCATTTCCTTCATCCACAGAACTCCCATTATATTATTTATTATTTTTCATTAATTTTCTGTGTTGGAAAGTAACATTACCTTCCGATTTTGTATGTGAGGAGTACTATATCTTTTCTAGTACTATACCTTTTCTGCTATGATAAGCTGTAATTCTAGCTAAAGTAAAATACACAACTTTGTCTTAATATGTCGAGTCACTTTAACTTATAACATGATCAACTCGGAAAGAATGACTCGAATTTAATCGTTTAAAAACATGCTTTGAAAATTAACTATTTCTATTGAAACTGTTTTGTCAGAACTATTGATTTGGAAGCAGTTCAGATAGGTCTCTTAAGGTCTAATTCACACGTGACACAACTTGACCACGCCTGACGCAATTTGACGGGTCACAAACTGAAGTCGACTTCAATGGAGTTGCAAACGCGTAGTGCTTCTGAGCTACATCAAGCTTTTTCATATATATATATAGTATATATATATATATATGACACATATATAGTAGTATATCTGTAGGTGGGTAAATATATATATATATATATATATATGTTATATATATATATAGTATATATATATGTGGTGTTGTTATATATTTATATATATAAATATATATATATATATATATATATATATATATATATATATATATATATATATAGAGATATTTTTATATATATATATATATATATATATATATATATATATATATATATATATATTTATATATATATATATATATATATATATATATATATATATATATATATATGAATTCATGAGGCGAAAAAGAAATACGGTTTTGAAACAAGTTGTGGTACTTGATGCTGTTCAAAAATCTTTAAAACTTTTTGCTATTTGAAACAGCATTGACTGAGTATTTCGAACTCATTGATAATATCTTCTATATATAGGTATTTTGATTTATATTTCATCTAGAAACATTGATCTGTACTGAAAAACATTGTTACCTATATTTGTCGTAATTAGTTATCCGGTTTCATTTTTATTTTCATAATGCTTGTGGAAAGCGCAAACATTTTTTTTTTTTGGCCATTTTCCCAGAGTTGGAAATAGACGGAAATGGAGATTTGATTATTCCTAATTTCGGCTAAAACTAATCACTTTAATGAAATTGTTAATCGACGCCTTTTGCCCCAACAGAAGAAAGATGTTACTTTCAACAAGAAGACTGAATATCTTCAGCAAAAGTTTATCTCTAATTCTTTTTTTCCCTCATTTTCTCGTGTGATGAGTAAACTAAATTTTTAAATATAAAGGAATAATTTTCAAATTTACGCATTTATAAAAGTTATTTCTTGGTAATTTTTAATCTCTGGTGAAACACTTATTATTCCTACTGTATTGAAACCATAAAAAAAACATACCGAAATACATTAAATACAACCTAATAAAGAGCGGAAGATCACTTTTGTACTTTAAATGAAAAAAATAAATCGTAAAAAGGTCACTAAATAAAGAAATACCTATTAACATACATGGATGACGTCATTTTGAAATTGAAAAATGCCTTCGACGTCCAAGGTACCCAAACAGTTGGGACAACCCCGAAAATGTGCCCCCCCCATCCTAGTCGTTCTCATTTATTTACTCCACATGCTGCTTCCCCTCTCGGGACTGCCTGCGGACACATCACTCCCAATGTATTACCTATTGAAATCCACCACATCCAAACATCCTACCGACTATAGAACTAGTATTCTTAGCTATGCCCTTGAAAAAGCTTTAGGATTTGAAGACCCTCTCGTCACGCTAGTACTCACTTGTTGCTGACCTATAACACCCATTTCTACCTATAAAGGTGAAAATAGGGTTTACAAGCTATAATGTTCGTCCGTTTATTCCCCGACCCAGTCAATGCTTCAAGTGTCAGCGGTTTGAAGCCTTTCAAAGATTAAGAATTAACACTTGCCGCCGGACTTTTCAACAGCGAAAGGGGATGATTGATTATACCTGTAACCGTCTTTTTTACAGTTACAGAGTATCAAACTGCACTGGCGAATAGCAAAGACGGTGCCCCTGGCCCAGACATCATCTCGTATATAATGCCCCCTCACATTCATCCGTCTCCATCAGCGTTCCTGCTGAATCTGTATAACAGAATCTGAATCGAATCCTCTTTTCCATTTGTTTGGACATCAGGTTTTGTAATCTCTATTCCCAAACCTGGAATTCCCAAACCTGGAAAGAATCCAAAGTTGACGGACAACAAAGACCAATTTCGCTGACCTGTCATACTTGCAAAATAATGGAGAAAATGGTTGCAGTCCTCCTTTTTCTCTGTTCTAGAGAGTCGTCAAGTTTTTTCGAACTTCCAGTATGACTTCCACAAAAATCGTTCGACCGCAGATCCCTTGTTAAAAATGAACATTCGGGAAGCTTTCTCAACCGTCTAGATAGTTCTTAGTGTCTTTTTAACCTTGAAAAAGCTTATGACAACGTGGAGAACTTGGGTCCTCCTTAAGTCTACACGCTCGTTTTCCGAGAACAGCTTCCTCTCTTCATTAAATGCCTTCTGTCAGACAGATTCATCTAGCGCTGGTCCTCGTCTTTTCTATCATGCCCCTTTATTCTGGACGAAGATTTCCGCAGGGCAGAGTCCTAAATATATCATTATTTGCTCTCGGATTCAATGACGCCGTTAGCACCATCCCAGCGACAGTCAAGTTTTCCCTATATGCTGGTGACCTGGCGTTATACATTACCGGTGTCAGGCTGTTTTTTCTTGATCGTCAATTCTAGATAGACATTGGGAACCTTTCACAATGGGGAAACTTCCATGGCTTCCACTTCTCACCCGCCAAAACCTCAGCAGTGCTATTTCGGAAAAAAGGGAGTCAAAGAACCTGCCCTGCAACCTTCCGACCTCGAACCTAACCTTATATGATTCACCTATTCCTGTTACTTCGCAGCTCAGATTTCTAAGTCTCATTCTGGATGGCCACCTGACATACGCACTGCACATTAAACAACCGAAACCCACTTGTTATCGTGCGCTTGACATATTCCATCATCTCGCCTCAAAATCCCGGGCGATGATCGCAAGTCCCTTTCACATCCCCACATCGCCCTAATCCGATCGAAGCTAGACTATGGCTGCGTAGTATATGTTCAGGCCTCCCCAACTATACTACACCTGTTAAATTCAATCCAAAACGAGGCGATCCGTATCTACAGGAGCCTTCAGATCGTCCTCCCGGATAAGCCTCTAAGTTGAAACTGATGTGATGCCACTGCCACTCTCTCTGCGAAGGGAATATATCATGCCCACAAGTTATCTTCGCTTCCAAAACCCAATACCTTCTGCTCTGACACTCATTCTGCGAGAGATACCTCAGAATCCTCCTTACTGGCCATTTGCAAACACCCTTTATAGCATTCTTAACTTTCTCAACATCCCTTTGCCGAAGGTGCTGCCTTTCCCTTACGATGAGGGATATACACTTCGAATATTCCCTGCTCCCACAATCTTTCTGGTCCTGACTTCCCTCTCCAAATTCAGAAATTCAGCTATCCCGCCTCCTTGAAGGCAGCCTTCTTTTCTCACTTTGTAGCTCACTTGGGATCCACTCGTGTTTACTGACGGCTGTAAAACAGGGGACGGCTTGGGCGCGTCTGCTATCTTTCCCGATCACAAACTCTCCGATACTCTCCCCACTCATATATATATATATATATATATATATATATATATATATATATATATATATATATATATATATATATATATATATATATATATATATATATATATATATATATATATATATATATATATATATATATATATATATATATATATATATATATATGACAAAGTTACTTAACGGCCAGACGGAACGGGAGGTCTGATCAAAAAAATATTTCGCTGGTAGCCTCTATGATACATAGGGGCGAAATGAAATTTTGCTTTTCCTATGTTCTAGGGGTGAAATGAGGTTAGGTTAGGCTAAGTTAGGTTAGGTCAGGTCAGGTGAGGTCAGGTGAGGTCACCCCTAGTAAAAAAAAATTCATTTTCCCCCTAAAACATCTATTTATGTATCATAGAGGCTACCTGCGAAAACATTTTTGGAATACCCTTTGACTAGTGTATGTTTACTAACCTTAAAACACTACTTATGGACACATCTGCTGAAAATACAACAATATTTGAAAAAGGTTACATATTTTACTTTTATTTTATTTTAAAAAAATGGCCAATAATAATTCATAACGCATATAAAAAGGTTTAGTTGCTCTTAAAATATCATTTTCTTTTACGTTTGACCGCTCAACACCTTATTTTCAATATGTTTTATTCATTTAAGAATATCTTGCAACAAACTAGATCCAAAAATAAGCGACAAAAATTTTCTTAATTGCTTTAAATAGTTTTCATTTCGCCCCTAAAAATGTTTAATTTTATTTAAACTTTCGTTTGATATACAGTACATTTACTAATTTACAGTATTACTGTGTGGCCGTTAAATAGCGTTTACTATATATATATATATATATTTGTCTAATATAAATATGTATATATATATATATATATATATATATATATATATATATATATATATATATATATATATATATATATATATATAGATATATATATATTTATAAAGTTACTTATCGCCTACAAGGAAGTTACAATATATCGTGGCGTGATATCGAAGATCGCCGAACTCTGCTGCTCGTGCATCCCGCAGTGTGACGTGTTAGCTAAAACTCAATAGAAAGAGCCCGAGAGTTTGCACAAGTTGCTTTTTTATCATGTTAATTTTTATATGTTAATTTTTTATAATTTTCTTTTTTTTATTCTTTATTATGGGCTCGAGCCGACGGAGGGACAGAGGGGGATCGAAGTCCCCCCGTCCCCCGCTGAGGCCGAGAGAGACCCTGACTCTTGACATCTTTGTTATTTAATCTTGGGTATTCCTTTAGTTTAAAAAAAAAGAAAAACTGTTATTGGCAACCTTTTCGCACTATTGAATTGAAATAATCGAAAAAATCGATTACATTGTTTGTTCGATATATATCGGTTAACTACCCTTTAAAGGAGAAGTTCCTATATATATATATATACATATATATAGTTATATATATATATATATATATATATATATATATATATATATATATATATATATATATATAGAGTTTTTATTATATATATATATATATATATTTATATATATATATATATATATATATAATACTATGGTTGGCGAAGTATCATAACTTTAATCATGAAACATCACTACCAGTCGTTTTAGCAGCACCGTGCCTCTATATTTTTAAAACTGCATCATACCGTGGCACTGAAATTTTGTGCCACATAGCATCGCTCTGCCCCTGTGTGCCAGTCAACCTTAAGGCAGACATATTTTACAATAAGAAATCGAAGCATTACTTGAAAGATTACATGTTCCAGTTCCGTAGAATGGCATTGATTGCTGCAACGATTTTTTTTGCATCAAATGTGAACATTTTAACGCTTTTTTGGCCGTTTTTTGCCTAAAATCCTGGCATTTTAACGCTTTTTATCAAATCTGGGGTTTTAACGCTTTTGTGTATCAAATCTGGGTTTTATAACGCTTTTTTCATTAAATCTTGGCTTTTTCACGCTTTTTGTATCAAATCTGGACTTTATAACGCTATTTTCATCACATCTAGGTTTTTAGCGTTTTTCATTAAATCTTGACTTTTCCACGCTTTTTTTTGCATTATATTTGGACTTTTAACCGCTTTTTTGCATCAAATTTAGTGCGTTTTAAAATTTTGAGTTGCAACAATGTTGAGTAATTTAAAGATAGTGTGAAGAATTCTGGAAAGTAAGATTAAGAAATTCATCTAAAATGTTTAATAAAGAAACGAAGGAATAAATAAAGGAAATATATAATTAGAGAGAAAGTGGAAGAAAAAAAATTGCAATAAATTTATGTTAAGAGTAAACACAGTTGGAGGACGGGGGAAGAGAGGGAGAGGGGATACTGAAATAAGTTTATTTTGTAAGAGTTTTTCAACACGTTGAACAAAGATAAAAATAGAATTGCACAACTATGGTCAAACCCAACATAAACAATACAAAAAATAAAAGGAAAATCTATTCACGACCGATTTCGGTGATATATATATATATATATATATATATATATATATATATATATATATATATATATATATATATATATATATATATATATATATATATATATATATATATATATATATATATATATATATATATAAAGTTACTTAACAGCCCCACGGAACGGGAGGTCAGATAAAAAAATTTTTTCGCAGGTAGCCTCTATGATACATAAATAGATGTTCTAGGGGTGAAATGAGGTTAGGTAAGAGGTTAGGCTAGGTTAGGTTGTTAGGTTAGGTTAGGCTAGGCTACTTTATTCCTGTACCACGAGAAATGGGCTGTTTTGGTGGTAGGAGCCATGTTTTGTTTCCTCGTGTGACTGCTACTGAAGAAGGGGAGGGGGCTGTAGAGGAAGGAGGAATAGAAGTTGTTTGTGGTTGCTGAGTTGGTTGTTGGGGTTGAAGTTGTTTAATCTGACTGCGTAATTTCATTGAGAGAGGTTGTAGAGGGTGTTTATAATGAGGTGGTTGGTAGCATGAATCAAGTTGTCTATAATCGGGGGGTGTTGGAGGTGGTGTATCTTGAGCGGATGGGTAGGCGGGTTGTGGGTATATATATTGGGAAGGGTGTGAGTAGGTTGGGGTCTCATTGTTTCCTTTGAAAGTGGAGATAGAAGACATGGTGGAGAGGTTAATATGTCTAAGCTAGGAGTAAGGTTGGGTATACGGGAGTTAAGATGTTGGTTGCATTGGAGATGTGGGAAAGAGGGTTGTTCTAGGTAGTGTTCTGGAATGTGGAATGTGTGTATGAGTAGGGGAGATGATTTTAGGAGAAGAATAGATTTGAGGTGGTGGGATATGAGAGGGCAGAGTTGATGGTCGGGGAGGAATAGGAGTTGGTGGGGAGGCGAAGAAGGGTACGAATGGGTGGGAGGAAGTAAGGTGGTGTGAGAAAGAGAGATTGGTGGTGAAGTAGAAGGGGGAATAGGTGAGGGATAAAGTAAGATGGCTTGCTGTGATGGTTGGTGTTGTGTGAGGGAGTTGGGTGAAGAAAGAGGTTGTGGTTGAATGTGTGTTTGATTTAAGTTGGTTGGTTGTGGAGGTACTGAGGGAGGGGTGCTGTGGGTGATTTTAACATTGCCTGTGTATACTATAAATTCTTTTGAGGTGTCTATGCATTGAAGGGGGAGTTTGTTGAAAGGATGAGGCGTTTAACTAGAAAGGGCCTGTCCATTGCGTAAATAATTTTGGAAATTAATGAGGTTTCTTTGTGTCTAATATATAGACATAGTTGCCTATGTGTATGTCTTTTAGCAAAGCTTGTCTTGTGTATCGATTTGTTTTTGTGTGGACTCTAATAAGTGTTACCGAGCCATGTCTCTGATAATGTTCTCTCTTTTCGTAGTTCGTCAATGTGATCATTGATGTTGATGTGCGTGGTGTTGGAAGTGTTGAAAGGTGATGTTAATTAGGGAGATGCCATGGTATTCTTTTGGTATAGTGGTGGAGAAGGAAATGGGGTGTGGTGCCGATAGAGGGATGAAAATACTGTTTATAGAGATTTGTGCGAAAGTTAGAAATTTACTCCAGTCATTGTGATTTGTGCTAACAAAGTGTCTAAGAAAGTTTGCGACTTTTAGCGACTCTCTCTCTCTCTCACAGAGAGCATTTGATTGGGGATGTCTAAGACAACTATGTTGAGGGCTTTTATTCTCCACTGGGAGCAAAATTGTTTAGAAAATTCTGATTTAAATTCTGGGGCTAGGTTTGATATTAAAAATTCTGGTGTGCTCTGTCTCGTAATTACACAATCTAGGAGGGCTTGAGAGAATACTTTTGCAGTGTGCTATTTAAGTGGGACTAATTGAACATATCGTGTGAGTTGATCTTTGAAGATGAGAATACATATAGTTTGAAAAATGTGGCAAAGTGGAAGAGGACCTAAGATGTCGCAGTGTACTCTTGAGAGTGGTCCAATTCCCAGAGGGTATTCTTTGATGGAGCGAGTTTGGGGACTGTGCCTTTGACTCTATTGCACGAATCACAGTTGCCACAAAATTACTTAATGAGAGTGTGTAATTTGGAAAAAGTATATCATTTCTGTAGTCTGTGCTGTATTATTTCAAAGCCACAATGACCTGATGCTAGAGTGGAATGGTTTTGTTCGATTACTTAGTATATCATAGAGCCTGGCACTTTAAGTAAGTGCCGACAAGTGGAAGTTTTATAGTATAAAACGTATTAGATAATCACATGCATAGACGAGGGATGAGGGGGTGATGTTGTGGAAGATTTGGAGATTCTGATACGTTTGTAAAGGGGTTCTAACCAAGGGCCTTTGCTTGTTCTCTAGTGAAGGTTTAAAGTATGAAAAGAAATATTTTTGTGGGGCTGCGAGGCAAGTAACAAATTGATGAGTGAGTTGTGGGAGGTTGGGGGGAAGTGTGGGAGTTTCTGAGATGGGAAGTGGAGGTAGGTTGCGAATGAGATAGTCAGGTATGACGTTAACTTTGCCAGCCCTATGTTGAATTTGTGGGTTAAAGCTTTGTATAAGTTAATTCCAGCATTCCAATCAACCCATGAGTTGCTTGTGTCTAAATAGGTGGGTCATGAGTTGGTTGTTAGTTACAATTGTAAAGGAGTATCCAAGAATTGTGTTCTTGAATTTGGATAGAGCGAATACTGTAAAGCTTCTACTCTAGTGTACTATAATTTGTTTCCGCTTTAGAGAGAGAGAGAGAGAGAGAGAGAGAGAGAGAGAGAGAGAGAGAGAGAGAGAGAGAGAGAGAGAGAGAGAGAGAGAGAGAGAGAGAGAGAGAGAGAGAGAGAGAGGGGTGTGTCTGTGCGATTTTTAGCGAGGGAGAGAGAGAGAGAGAGAGAGAGAGAGAGAGAGAGAGAGAGAGAGAAAGAGTGGTGTTTCTTTGCCATTTTTATCGTGTTGATAGAAAACGGCTCCGAGACCTTTTTAGGAGGCGTCTGTGTTGAGGAAATAGTGTTTGATATAGTCTGGAAACTCCTATTGTGGGTTGAGTAGGAAAGCTTGTTTGAGAGTGACAAATGCGTGTTTTTGTTCTGGGTTCCAGATAAACTGTACGTTTTTGCGTAATAGGTATGTTATTGGCTTTGCGACTATTGCAAAAAATTTCACTAAATGATTGAAATAATTTAGGAAACTCATGAGTGAACGTGTTTCAGCAGTATTCGTGAGAGGTGTGAATAATTGAAATGTTACTAACTTGGCGGGATCAGATCTTATGCCATTATTTGAGATGCGAAAACCAAGGAAAAGAACGTTTGTTCTGAGAAAATTGTATTTCGAGAGTTTAATGCAAAGGTTATTTTTCATAACGAGTCAAAAACTTTAGTGATATTTTTCTAACGGGCAAATGGGGACTTGGTCGTCCTCGAGCGCAATGACGTCTTTATATGAGAGTAGAAGTTGTAGTAATTTATCGAATAATATTGGGTTATGTAAAAAGAGTGTCCTTTTTAGAAGCGCCTTTTATAAAAGAAGTAAGAATTTCTTTATAGGCGGATACGAGCTGCAATGTGGAGAGGCCTTGGCTAGAGGTAGCAAGGTGTGTATGGACCGTTTTTATTGGATCATCTAAAAGTATAATGGGGTTTGCAGTGGATATGAGGGTGTTCTTTTGTAATGTTTGTGGGGAATTGCTTATATTAATGATGTCTATTAATATTTGGTCTGGTTTGCATGTGCTGAGGATAATGCCGGCTTAAAGATAATTATTTATGTGAGTGTTATTAGTTGACAAAACTAAGTGTTCTGAATTGGTTTTGTTTTTAGAGTGTGGGTGAATTTCCGTAGTAAAAGTGGTATAGAGATTGTAAGTTATATCCGAGTCTATAAGAAGGTTGTGAGAGAGTGAGATATTATCAAAGGATAAAGGTGGAATGAGATGTTTAATCCAAGAGGGAGGTTGTGGAAGAATAGAAGGGTTTACGGAAGTTTTGTGTTGTGAAGTGAGTGACTCGAAATTTATATTTTTGTCATTGTGAAAGGTGAAATGAGAGGTATTTGTTGTGGTTGAGGTGATGGAAGTGTGAAAGATGAGAGATTTTTATGTGAGGAATTGAATGAGTAAGATGAGTGACTAATGGGTGAAAGGTAGGTGTATTATTTATGTCAACGACCAGCATTATAAATTTTTTGAGATCGAGAGAGATGGGAGCATTACTAAAGAGGTTTGTGTTCCTAAGAAGGAAATCGGATTTGAAAGGAACAGAGCGAATCGTGACTACCATAGTCTGGGAAACATGTGCTGGCAATGTGTATTTTTAAATCGATTGTGCCTAGTTGAGGAAAGATGGAGCCTGTAAATCGACATTTAAGCTTGTTACATTTGTGTAGTTAGTAATGTGGGTGGTTGATGTATTTCTTGGAGGTTTGAAAAGACTGAGAGTTTGCGTAAAGAGTCATTGGATTCGGTGTCTAACAAGAAATATTTGGTGTTGCATTAATTGTCATTTTTTGAAAATTACTGGAGCTTTCAATGAGATATGTTGGAACGCCACTGTGTTGTTAAGTTGCAGGTGTTTTTGGGAGATTGGGCGTTAAGCTAGTCAGAGGTTGTGTTTAAATGTGAGAGCAGAAGGATTTGATTCTGATTGGTTATGTGTATCGAGTTTCTTGGTGGTCTTCATTAATGTATTTGCCAGATGATCGAGATGTTTGAGTATGGTGAGGTGAGGGTCTATGTGAGGAGGAAAAAGAATCGTGATGTATGATTGTGAGGGTGTTTGAACATTTGTGTCATAAGTATGAGTAGAATAATTAATATTAATATAGTTAAAATCCTCATAATTTTCAGTGCAATTATAAATATCATACCTATCTGTCGTACTAAGATTAAAATCATGTGTGTGGTTATTATTGTATATAGATTTAATTTCAAAATTACCTGACTGAACCTTGGAGCCATATGACCCACGCCATGACGTGAACAATTTCTAAACTCCAGATCCACGATCAGTGAGAAATGGAATGTCGGAAAGATTCAATGACGAGAAGCAAAGGTCACCAATTCCAAACTAGAATAAAAAAAGAAGGAGCATACGAATTGAAATCGAGGTTGAAGAATGAAGGGTTCGATGTAAGTCGCATATGCGTTGCGAAATAGAGTTAGATGAATGCAACTATTCAACGATAGCTGCACCGTTAACTGACCTCACGAAAAATAAGCAACGGAATAAAGTAGAGGAGATACCGATAAGGAACTGAACCACTGTAAGGTAAGCACCACTATTGAGACAAGAAAAGAGAAGAAGATAAAAAGTCGCCCACACTCTAATATCAAACAAGCTAGCTATAATTTGAAGCGAATATTGAAAGAGTACTATGACCATAGTAATAAGGCGCAAATAAGAGAAGGAGGAAATCCCAAAGAAGGGGGAGCTTGGAGTAGCAGTGGACTGCGTGGCCATAAATATAATCACCTACGGTCTAAAATGCTTAATATGGATATTAATGTTCAGTCGCCAACCTATAACGTCAAAGTCTCACACCGTAAGGTGTCTTAGAGGGAAAGGAAAACATTCAAGTGAACTTGTTGATTAGGAAAATAAGTATATAATCACCTAGTAGAAGAAGTCTAGATGGACGCAAAAACAGTAAACGACCGTTATCTTGGGCCGATCGGAATAGGAAAGGGAATGTGAGATATAACTCGAGATGGTCTTAGCTAGAAATGAAAAGTGGTGTAAGATAGGTGTTTCAAAGATTCTTAGAAGATAGAAATACAGGTTAGAGGCTATAGGGCGATAGTTAGAAAAATCAGAGCGGCTTCCATTTTTCAGGAATATGGTTGAAGGGACAATAATTGACGGTATCGCCTTCCAAACCTGGAGTAGGAAAGTGCTACGATTTAGAGGGCAATAGAGAATATAGTCGACACGAGTAGGATGACGCCAGCACTGGAAGCACACTCCCCATTCACAAAATATACAATTCACTGGATAGTTTAGATAAGATTTAATATTGCCTAAGTCTCTGGAATCAGTAAGACCAAAACATGTTAACACACATGAACAAAAACATATACCATAAAACATAGATTAAAATTACATAAGAATAATCAGAAAGATGAACAAAAACACATATGTCAAAAAAAAAAATTCATCCAATCATGTAAATCTCAGGCAGGCCATTAGTGACTGAAGAGGTGGAGAGGGGAGGAAGGGAATGTCCAAGAATCCAGTCCAGCGGTTTGAGTTAGAAGATGACATATAGGAAGGCCGAAGAATGAGATTGAGCCTAAAGATCGTTGGAGAATGAAAGAAATAATTATAAATGCAAAAAGAAAAAACAACAATATTAAAAAAGCAGGGTAAAAAGATGGTTATAAGGAATAATAGATAATTTTAAAACCAATAGAAGTTTATTTTTGGAAGATGTATTTTGGCAAAACACACGCTAGAGCCAGAAGATTATTATCAGTTATATAAGAGGTATATATAAGAAGACTAAAGGTAGGTTAGCGCACTATTATTTAGTTTTACTGATTTGAATTTAAAAGTATACCCTTTTGCTCAGGTCGTAAAGATAGTAATCCTATACTTGACTATACGATTTTCATTAAGTACTGAATTGATAAACATAAAGTAGTCATACGAGTAGTTAGAATATTATGGATGATAGTATAAACTCGAAGAAATTATTTTCTATTACTAATCATAGTATATATATATATATATATATATATATATATATATATACTATATATTATATTATATCATATCATCCATAGAATATATTACGTACATATTGTACTTCTAGGCTCTGAAATAGTGATTATACCAGAGATTAGCAAATTAACGATCGATAAATAACCATGGATAGTAGTAAAGTGAAAGATGATTCGGCTAGTCATCAGAGAGTGTGAGCGCAGTGAAACTTTGAAGGGAAGCGAAAAAATCTGAGGAAGAGATAATGGTAAGAATGAGAAGAATTACAAGAATATGAGCAATATCCCCTGTTCATTCGAATGCTTATATTGATAGAGCCATGTAACATTAGACAGAAATACTTCAAAAGTACTTCATGAGGAATTGAGAATTTTTAAGAAAGTAGAACGTAGACCATTGAGAGCGCTTTCCCCTACGCCATGAGGTGTTTCGGTCGGGCTAGAACAAGCCAGAAGAGTCACTAACTAGTAAAGGAACCAAAAGCAGTTTCATTTCATATTATATGTTGAGCGAAAAGTCCGCAAAGTACCCTCCCAATATCGCGGTGCCGATGCAAAAGTGCCCAGAAAAGAACGAAACAAGGCGACAAGGATGGGAGACTGTTGAATTAAGAGAAAGTATAAAATTTAAGAGATATAAGGTTGTGGTCGAGAGATTTACCCCCAATAGGAGCGAAGAGTGGTGTATTTATATGAGGAGAAGGACTATGGGTTGATATAATATAGTAGTGTGGTTCAAAGAATTTGGTTAGGTAGGTACGCGAGGATTGATTCCGTAATGTGTGTTAGGTTCTTTAATTTAGTTGCTTCCTAGATTCGTGTTAGAAAATACTAATGATTCGGCCATTATTCTACTTTCATTTAACCTCACCTTTAAAAAATGGCAGATGATGAAGAGGATCCCAACCGACATTCAGTGTTGTTGTAACAATGGAAAATTCCGACTAGATAGGGACCTCAAAAGTATTTTGGTATGAAGAGTATATACAGTAATTCCGTGAGAAGTAGTAGATATTCAAAAATAGGCGTGAAAATCTGTTTCTATTTAGGAGAACAGTAGGCAGATCAGCACCAAGATTTAGTGTAGTAGAAGGAAGAAAGATTTTACGCCACAGAACATCGAAATTGAGGTGATTCGAGAGATTTCACTGAAGACGTGTCTCTACTGGTAGTGTTAAATGTTAACATAGGCACATACTCCCACCCTATTAGATACGGAAATTATGATGAAATAAGTTATATGTTTGATCTAGTTAAACGGAGTTAGAGTGGATACTTAGCCATGCTGAGTCCTCAGACAAGAGCAAAAGATTAGGTGGTCTAGAGTTTTTAAGAGGTGGTATTCAAACGACAGCCGAGTTGGAAATTTTAAGCCACGGATGTGAGTGAAGTCAAATAGAAAGGCCACGCATCTATGCAAACTGCCATCATCACCCACACACTACGATCATAACACAAACACACACAACACACACACACAAACACACATACACATACACAGCACACAACCAAACAAGAACAAAAAGCCAAAACAAAAAGGAAAATCGGGATAATAATTCATCAACGCTAAACCTAAGTTAAAAAGTTTAATGTGCTAAATTAATTAAAAATCAATTTTGTATAATTAAATTAAAAAAATAAAACTCAACTTAACGTAACCCTTCCGCAGTTTACCCACTCAAAATTCCGGCAAAACCCACCCCGCCAATAAAAAAAAAAACGAACCAAAATAAAAGGATAAAAAAATTAAAACTAGAACAATCGGGATAAATTTCATCAAAGGCTAAAAACTAAGTTAAAAAGTTTATGTGGTAAATTAAATTAAAAATAATTCAGATTTAGTATATATGCAAAAAGAAAATATAAATAAAACTAGAACTTATCTTTTAAAACTTCAAACTTCAAAATTTTATTTTTTTAAATAAAGTATAAAAATATATTGCAAAATAAGTATTTGAAATTTTAAAAATAAATAACTTTAATTAAAAAAAAAAACAAAGACAAGAATAGAAAAACAAACACTTTCACTAAACACAGCAATACTAAATAATAATAACAATTAATACAAATAATATACACTATTCTCAACCAACGCGCAGAGAGCAGCTCAAAAACACGTCTGCACATTCACAACGACCTAACGACTATATATATAATATATAATATATATAAATATTATATATATATATATTATATATAAATAGTAAAGATATATATAATATATATTAATACTATATATAATATATATGTGTTATATATATTATATATAGATATATATATATAATATATATATATAAACAGTATATAAATAAATAATATACTCATATTATATTATGTTTAGAAAGTGAAGCTGCGTTTTGCGAAGTCGTCGAGTCATAGGAAGAATATTCATAATTCTCTTCGCCCGATAGCAGGGGCGAAAACCCCTTCTATCATGTGTTTCTCTTTTCGTAATATGGTGACGATTAGTTGAAAAGTTATCAGCCACCACACACCTGCAGCCAATGCGGGATTGGTGTTTTTAATAAATAAATATAATTTATATATAATATATTTATATATATATATATATAATATATATATATTATATTATATATATAATATATAATATATATTTTATTATATAATATATTAATATATTAATATATTAATAAATATATATAAAGTATATATCATATTATAATTTATATAAATAATAATATTAATATAATTATTAATATATAACATATAATAATTATTATAAGCCTTGATTACTCACATTTCCCCTAACATCTAATATTTAATATATGGTCTCATACATTACTGCATAATGGTACTCGAGTTACCTTACTAGGAAATATATTATGTTATTTAGAGGTGCTCGAGCGATGGGTTACATAGAGGGTGGGGAAACGTAATTCCCCACAATCGTCCATCTAATCTGAGGCTCCGAGAGACTCCATACTATAATATATTACTATCCACTATATATATATACATGCGCCATAATTTCCGACAAAACTGTAATATATCTAATGCTGTCCATACTCAAGCGTTGTATCGTTATTAGTTTTAAAAATCATAAAACGACTTTAATATTTATACTTATAATTATAAATATATATATAATTAATATATATATTAAATAATATATATTAATATATATATATTATATATATATAATATATAATATATATTATAATTATAATATTAGATATATATTATATATTATATATATTATTAATTTCAAATATACATAACTAGATATACAGCGTAATAAATATCCGTGATATATCCCTGAGTCCGATTCACGCTATAGCATAGAATTTTGACTTACTATTGGTTATGTTTCTAACTGTGAAGCAGAGAGAACTTAGATCTATTTTGCCCATATATTATAATAATTAATATATATTAATATATATATATTAATATTATAATTTATAATATATATTAATCATTATAATTATAATATTAATATATATACTATATATATATATTATATATTATAATTATAATTCTTTCCGTTATATTGGGCGTTTTCTTCGCAATTCTCTAAGGTAAATTGAAGAAAACCTAGGAGAACCGCGAGGTTCAATAGGGCAAAGCGTGATATAAATAAATGGGTAATTAAAATAGTGAAAGCGTATTTTATTGTGGATGAACATTAATAATAAACTATTTTAATAATATTTTATTACCACAGCACTCATGGGTCTTGGTGAACGAGACATAAAGATTTAATTATTATATATAAATTAATTTATATAATATATATATAATTATTATTATATATAATATATATATATATATTATTATATTATATTAATATAAATATATTATTAATATATATATAATTATAGATATATTAATATAATATATATATACTTAATGATTAAATATTAATATATATATATTAATATATATATAAATATATATATATATTTATATTAATTTATTAGCCATTCATACGTCCCCCCCCTCCACCCCACGCGTAGTGTAAGGGTAATTTTAAGTGGTGTACGCGCGGCAGTGTGTTTATGTGTTTTTTGAAAAGAAAAATAAGCTATATAAGATTATTAGAGCAAATTCAAATAAGAATAAATGCAATATCACGAAAGATCCACTTCTTACTGATATTGGCAAGTTAAGAATTGAACTAGGTGATTTTAGAGAAAAATTTCTTATTTTCCACTCACTGCTCGAACCCTGTCAGACTATGCGATTCGCGCCGTGAATCAAAGATACATACAAAAGAGCACACATGGAAATGCCGCATAGTCAATGAAAAATAGCTTAATTATGAGTGACATTTCACATTTAAATAAAATATAAGATATAAATAGACAGTGGTTTATATTAATGAGGTTCAAGTATCAGGTTTTTATAAGTACTCGAATTGAAAGAAATAAGGAGTTTTAGATAAGATTATCTTTTCTCACTATAAGACCAATTAAGCATTATCAGATTACTAATTTCGAACAGAATTATAATGTATTGTATAAAAAGCTATTATAATTTAATTTTCTAATATATATAAGGTTCGTTGAATTGGACTTGAGAGAGTGGTGTTTTCTATTGATATTTCTTTCATTATATATTTATATATAATTTATTATATTTATATATATTATATTTTATTATTATTATATATATTATTATACTAATATATTTATATATATATATTATTATTTTTTTTTTTTTTTTTTTTATTTTTTTTTTTTTTTTTTTTTTCTTTTTTTTTTTTTTTTTTTTTTTTTTTTTTTTTTTTTTTTTAACAAATTTAAAAAAAGAAAAATATCTCAAAAACTACAAATAGGTAGAAGAGAACTAATAACATATATGGAATCAGCGTGTGAAATGTGTAATGAATAAAAAAAGGTAAAATTCGTTATTTTTTTATACGCAATCACATTAATTTGGAAATCAGCATATGAATATTTTTAGCGTGTAGGCCGCTCAAAAGTCAAGTATGACTTGATACGATATATTAAAATCTGTTTCACACTTTATATATATTATAATTAATATATTATAATATATATATATATATATAATATATAATATATATAATATATTTTAATATATATTATATATATATATTAGTATATATATATAATATATTATTATTATATATTATATACATATATATATAAATATATAATAATGATTATATATATTTTATATATATATTTATATTATATATATAATCATCGGCCCCACCTTCTTTCTTCATTCCTACTCCTCCGGCTTCTTCCTTTCTTCTCTCTTCTCACTCTCTCATCTTTTCTTCTCACCGGAAACAGAAAAAATTAGAAAAATATGACACAGCGACTTGAAAAAGAAAGCCGCAGCTTTACCGCCCCCCTTTATACCCACCCTTTTAGTGAGAACTCGTCCTAGTCAGAAAAATCCACCCTTGAGCTTCCACACGGACATATGACCGCGATGGACCCTCAACTATGACATCTCGACAATGTAGGGTTTCATTCCCTTGATTCAGGTGGGTCAAGCAAGCCAACCACACCCCTCAAAAACCCCGCTATTATTGCACTCCTCTTATGCACCTTTCTTTCTTCTCGCGCCTCTTGCCAAGCTCACATTCCTTCCTCCAGAGCAGACCATTTAATTTACTTACTACAAATCCACTGTTTTTTCGGGTCTCTCATGCGGTTCCAATTCCCAACACGCTCACGCAGAGTGTCCGCTTAAATACAAACCGACTTTGAGCATCCTTTCAATTCACATGACCAAACCATCTCAACGTACTTACTTTATTCTTCATTTACACGCCCGTTTCTTCACACCACTACAACTCTCTGATACACTCATTCCTTCTTTAAAAATTCTTTTCTCACGCCTAAACGCCCCTAAGACTAAGATTGGTCGCATTAAACGCATTGTGAACTTTAGATTTTTTACCTCTTATTCCAGATCATAGTATCACATTAGCCTAAACATAGTACGGTAACAACATACCCGTCATGTAAGAATCTAAGCGCTACTTCAATTGACCTTAGCCCCCTTTATAAATCCACGGCAACAATTTAAATTGCACCGAGCCACCTTCCTGCCATTGCACGGAACTTTCCCCACTACACTACTGCATCATTACATCCTTTCCCTTGTTTTCATAAAACATATATCCTAAATATTTAAATTCAGACACTTTGTTTCCAGTTGCTCACTATCCAACAGAGAACTTTTATACCGAGGACTTGTTCTCACTCCAGTACCATAACCCTTAACTTTATACTACTGTTTACTGTAAAACCCCCTCTTCTTTAATTAATACACGCCTGCCCAAAATCCACTCTAATCCAATCCTATCAAACCTCCCTCCCTTCAGATTCTCCACCCAAACCAAATCATTCCGCATATAATAAGTAAGGAACCACACCCTCCACTCTCTTCCATATCTCTATCATTCTAACACTTTCCGACTGCCACCTCCACGCTCTAATTATTTTCATAACCCCATTTCATTACAAATTTGAATAACCACAGGAGACAATAACCGAGTCCCTGCCTCACTACCGCTAATATTGATTAAACCAATCACTTTCCAGACTCTCATTATATTCTTACACACGCTCACTATCGCGTCATACATACTTTTGATTCCCATTCAAGAAGCCTACCACAACACAGCATATATCACTTACTAACACCTGCATAGACCCTATTTAATATCTTGCCTTCCCTATTAAAACTTCTAATCATCGCATGTTTGGCAAATCCATAGAACATAAATACGAATTTTTTTTTTTCTTTTTCTCTCTCATTTTCTCAATCTTTTGTTTCAATGTAAAGATTTGAATCCACAACATCCTCTACCACCTTCTAAAAGCACCTTGTTCTTCAACGCAATTAGTCCTTCAGCACTTCGTCGGGGTGCCAATATTACACCAAATAAGAGAGATATCTTCACACAACACTCAATAAAGAACCAATCCCGCTTATAATCATGCACGTATACGGATGACCCCTTATCCCCCCCTTAACCTTAATAAGGGTACTCATTAACTGCTTTCTCTCTCTCCTCAACCAATCCCTTAGACATTATACCTCAATTACTACATAAACGCTTTGTTACAAAACACTTTCTAAAATCCACTCAATCACACTCTCACCTAAGTTCCTTAATCATATTCTCAAAGTAACTTCAATCTATACTATGCAGATTTTACCATTCTTTCATTTCCTCACTCTAACCACATATATATCCTCTCTCCTTACTAATGACGCTCATCCCTAAATACCTATTCCTTCTTGTACCATCAAAACCCAGACATATTCACTATCACCTCTTCATTACACGCCAATAGTATGCAGAGTTTTGAAGAACTGCTCCTTCCATTACCACCAACTGCTCTCAAACAATCCTTTCATACAGTTAATGAAAGCACTCAATAACCTATTCTTATTCTAAGCAGATTTCTTTCTCATTCTTTGACCTTCCTGGCTTCCTTCCAGAAGAGCTTCTTATTCCTATTGTATAGTCCCCATTTCATTCTCCTTCCAATCTGTTCATTTACCTCTTTTTTCTCCTACGTATGCCATCCTGTTGGTATTCCTTTTTTTTCCTCCTTATATAATTCCAAACATCTTCTTTTGAAACTTCGGTTCATCTGACTTTTTAGTACATTCAAGTCGCACGCTTATTTTTTTTTACTTTTAAAAACCGCTTGCATCAGCCTCTCCTTTCCATCCGAATTCACTGCTTAATTATTTTACTTACCTACTATTAGCACATCCACATTCTTCTTTCGCACTACTAACACGGCCGCTTAATTCATTTGCTTTCAGATTTGTTCAGTAATCAACTCGCTTCACCATTCAACTACTTACTTGCAAGCGCTTTAAATATTTAATCCTTATTACCTTGGTTCTGCTTAACCTTCTCACTCTTAATTCTACTCACTTCCTTCCTTATCATCTTCCTCTCCATCCAATACCCTTACTAACTTAATTTTAGCATAAACAACACTATAATGACGATATCCTTCCTAATCCCTCACTAAAATTTACCATCCCAACACAAATTTTCAATATTCATTCTTCACACCAGCCCAAAATCACATCATACTTTCACTTCGAACGCAATCTCTACCATAACAACCAACTCTAAGTATACTTTTGAATACTCTTATGTTTAAGAAAGTATTGTTGCATTGAACAACATACATATCTTATCTCCTCACAGAAAATCAATCACCTTCATACCATTTCTCATTTTCTTCTCGCCGATAATTCCAAATTTATTTGTTATGCCATTCCCTTTTTTGATCACCTATCCAACCATATTATTTTACACCCAGCACAATCAATCTAAAGCTCCTACTCACCTATTCCAAAAAACATCATTCAGATTAATCCCAGAAAATCGCACTCTCATCAATATTGCCCTCAGATGAAACATATGTCACAACCACACATACTTTGACCTTTTCAAAATTAAATTTAGCCATTAAGAATTCTAATCTTCCACAACAAACAAAAAATCTACCAATTAGCTCTGTACCACATTGTCACGTCTCAGAAATTGCAAACTGCTTTCTCCTTCTCGTCACTCTAGTTCCTTTCACACGCACACAACATACACATTTTCCACACACCACTAACCACTCATTTTCACACCATTTCCTTTCATCTTTATTTCAGTCCCAGCGAGGCAAATCAAATTTGCCCTTTCTCTAAATATAGTTCCATACACCATCTCTCCCTCTTCTCCCTCAACATTATTCTTTGGGCATTTCCGATGTACCACATACTTCATGCTTTTTGCCGAAAGATAGAAGGTCGCTTAACGGCGAACACGACCTTCTTCCGAGAACCCAAACCCCCCCAATTTGCATTAACGCATTCCTGGCCTACCAACCGTCCACCTTTAGACGTATCGTTCTAACGACAACGCAGAACATACGATGTGGGCAGTTTCCTTTTTTTTTCTTCATTTTTTTTTCCGCTACACATAGGGATTATAAGGAATAGGTATTTCTGTAAGATGTTGTCTAGAAGAAGGGTGAAAATATAGTATGCGTTATATGATATGTGGGACGGAATTAAAGTGATTCTGTGAGATGTTGTCTGAAGGAATAGTAGGAAAAAAAAAAAAAAAAAAATAAAATTGGGGGGGGGGGGGCAGAAAAGGAAGGTGAACCATTAGGCAGTGGGAATTTCCATGGGAGACCGTACAATACGCACTAAGCCAAATGGGGAGGTAAATGTCAACATCGCCTCTGAGTACGGCGCGCTGCTTCTACCTATATAATAAATTATAATATATATTATATTATTATATATATATAATATATATATATAATATATATTATTATATAATATTATATATATATATATATATATATATACGGTATGGTGAAGTGGTGAAGATCATAGCATTTCATTGTCTGTGAAAGGTACAAAAGCTCAAGAATCTGACCGCAAGTTAATCATTCTTCTCAGCAACAGATTATTCCACGTCATTGGAATTGCTGATTTGGTCTGGTTATCTCCTCCTCCTTTATTAATTTCTTACACATTCACAGTCTTTTATTGAGTGTTCATTTGGCAGAACACAACCTTACTAACTCTCTTCTCTTCAATTTCCCCTTTGTTCTGATCCGAAAATCAAATGTTTGAGGTTCTGAAAATCAAAGAGTTTATCTGTTCTCTTTTAATGTATCTATCCTCCAAAAATTTTCTAAAGGCAGAAATCGATTCTCTTGTATTCTGACAAATAACCTGTTTTGGTTCATTTCATCTTAATTTTATTCTACTGACAAATTTTGAATTTTATATTTCAAATTCCAAAGTAGACTGTAATAGCTTTAGTCAGCCTTGAGAGCAATTGAACAATATTGTCTTTCACCCTGACATCATTGAAGATGAGGTAAAAAAACTTGGACTTTTACCGTAGATGATAGAGAGGTCTCAGTGGGGGAAAAAAAAGTCATTAGTTTTTAAAGTGAAATAATCATGTTCTAGATTCGCTTCTAAAATTTCTTACATTTAGGCAAATCTTTGAATCTTCATTGAGTTTAGAATACGCATATAACACCTTTGAATATAACAATTAAAATAGGGATTATCAATAATGAAATAAAACTTTCAATTAAAAACTGCACGCAATATTATCAAATTTTTTTAAATATATTTTTATTTTCGGTAATGAAATAGCATTCAAGAATAAATCGTGTTCTTTTCCATCTAAGGCACTTGTGTATCATTTGAAAGTATTATTCCATCTCGATGAGAGTATTATTTGTACTATTATTTAATTTAGGTTTTTTATTCATTTCATTTGCTTTTCCTTCGACTACAATTCAATTGAATCTTTGATTAAACTCGCTGTTATGATATTGTTATCAATATTTCCTGCAGGAGATTATCGCCTCTTCAAAGCTCGTAGAAAAGTCATGCAAGTTATGTTCTTCTGGAAAATCGTTTGACAACACTTATCTCCTTTTAAAATACAATAATCTTTCTGGGTTGCTATTCTTACAGCTATTCTGCATTGGTTAAAATGCCAAACTCTAACTTACAGTACAGTCTTTCTTCTTCCTCCTCTAGAATCCTCTGACAGAATCTTTGCTGTTTACCGTCTGTTTAAGCCTACAACCTTCGCTCATAGCTTGTCTCTAATCGACAATCAGAAGATGATTTCGGAGTATTCCTCATTCTTCATCTCCTCCAATTCATTTATGATTAACATTTCAAAAGAAGTTTTTTTCCGCTCTTGCCTAAGATTGAATAGTAAGAAGACGTAAATGACTCCGACTCCGACTCCGATATCCACGCATTGCTAAGCTGTTTCGTTTCTATGTCAACTTTAACCTTTCATACCTTGATTGAGGGCATGTTACTTACTCGTCCAAACTGTTCTGAAATATTGGGTAATATCTAATCCTCTAATTACCATCCAACTGCTTAACATCTGTTTTTTTTTATTTCAGAGTTTTCCAAATCTTTCATTAACTGCAGATTTAAAAAATTGAAATTTCTAATCTTGATAGCGTGACACGCCAGGTGGCTCTACGTAATTTTAAGGGTGTCAAAAAAAAAAATAAATTTCCAAGCTTCCTTATTTCAAAAACTGTCCTTTCCTCTGAAACCTTCCTCACCTCCTTCATTCTGAGTTCTATCAATAGGGCTCTTCCTCAGGTTCTTCCTATCCACAAATTCATTCCACTTGTGGATTAGTGATTTTTAGTCGTTTCACATCATCACCTATTCAACACTGAGCTGATGATCACCCTTCAGTATAAAATTTCACTTCAACTTCAACATCGCGTCCGAGATATGCAGGAGAATACCCTTTGGAGCAACTAACCTCTTATCTCTTTCTTGTATTTTAAGATTGGGGCAGAGAAGTAAATATGGTGTATTCATGCTTCAAAAATCCAATTCCTTTATCAACTCCTCAACATAATCTTTAAATACAACATCTTCAAAAAATACAGTTTTATTCTTCTCGTCTTATTATCTCGGTTGTTGATAGTTTTTCTCGTCATTTTCTTGAAAGGATCACGTATCTTCTTGAGGAATCAACGTGATCTTATTGGAGGGATCAACTCGCATTAAACAAAATTTCTAAGAGACTAGGCGTTCTGAGACTTCTTCTAAAAATATCAGTCCACCAAAATTGCTTTCTCTGTAATGAGGGGCGATGTACGTGTTCCCATTATGGAGTTACGTCACACATCTGGTGCTATTTCACACACATATTTGCAAAGTGAAGAATTAGAGCTCTTCAACTAGAGCTTTTTCAACAGAATCAGAAAGAAGAGACGAAGATCAGCAGTAGAGATCTTTTTGAAAAGACTTAATTACTGGCGATTTGAGATAAGATTATAAAGATTTAAGCGTTCCATTCAATCATTCTTACTAAGAATAGATTCGATAGGTTGGAAATTCTTTGAAATGGTGGCGATAATAAGACTAATAGTTAGAGATACGAAGATGGGTGGATCCCTTTCTTCTTTACGCAGATAAATGAGCTCAATCTCCAAATAAATTGAAAGGACGAATATGAACTACAGGAGATGAAACAGATTATTCAAGCTGGGTGCAGCTCGGAAGTACAAGGGTATCAATCAGGATAATATGAAAGTCTTATTATTAAGCTCAGAAGAAACACTGATACAAAGATAGCTTAGAAAAAATTATACTTATTAGTCGATGAATTGAGGTTGGAGGGAGGTGGAGTAGGAGGTATAGATCCGGAATAGTATTACATTGAATTAGAGACAAGGGTTTGAGCGAAGAGCTTGGATAAAAGACCAAGGCAGTGGAAGTGCCTTCAGGAGAAACGTGAGGTGTGGGAAGAAGAAAACCAGAATTGTAATTGCATTTTCTGTATAGTGCCACGGAGATTAGAATTTTTGCATTTCCGGGATGAAATTACAAATAATAGCATGAATTTCTCTAATTTGATGACAGCGGTAATACTTGCAGACAACATCTCAGCAATGAATAAACACAGACCAAGGTTTATTAAGTTTAGTTGAGATTAAAGTAAATGGAATGTATTCCTTCGTGCT
>JABUQX010006928.1:0-12500 GCA_015478945.1 Trachelipus rathkii
CTCAAACTTTCTTCGATTCGCCACAAAACTAAATCATCTTTGACAATAATCAGGGCACCCTCACCTCTCTTCAATTCTCCGATATCTAACTTTTTAAATACACCTCCCCTAAAATCTAAATTAGGCGGAAAAATATCCTATATATATATTATATATTAATACATAATATATAATATTATATATATATATATTATATATTATATATATATGTACTATTTACTATATATAATATATATATATTATATTATTAATATCTTAATATATATATAAAACTATTTGAAGGAAAATTATACCAGGATAAAAAAGGAAATTACCACAACGCCCTTCTAGTAACGAGAGTAAGAAAGAAAAGTTTCTTTTTCCTTCGCTGAAAATTTCTCTGGCAATATTTGCTTGCACTCACATGAATCGTGGACCGCGATTACTTATGACATAATTTCAATGCCTTGTCATTGCAAAATACAACAACATCAAGTATTTGGGGCTTTCCCTCTATTACTTCCATATATATATATATATTATAATAATATTATAATATATTTAATAAATATTATATATATATATATTATATAATATCATATTATACTATTATAATTATACTAATATATCTATCTATATATATATATAATATAATTTACATTTATATATAATATATAGATTATATATATATTTATTATATTATAGATATAATTATATATACTATTATATATAATATATATGTATATTTAATTTTTCTTTCTTCTCCTTTTATTTACTATTTTCAGACGGACCCATGTGGATTAGCACAAATTGAGAGGCTATCGTGAAAAAGATGATAATGGCTGGGATAAATTGGCATAGGTTTAGTGAGGGGTTTATGGTTCGAATGAGTTAGGTGCTATAGGCCTTTGCCCAAGGGGATGAACCGTGTCAATTGACGAGATCAACAATGGACTTGATCAGTCACGGTGTTGCGCGAGAAGCTTCATGCGCGGATTTTGGCCGTGACCCGTTGGTCTCGCCTTTAAGGGTGAAGGAGGCTTGCCCCGCTGCGGGGCCATCTTTCTCGGCTTCAGGTTGTGAGTCTTCTACTTAGCTATTTGTTTCTGGTGCATGTTTTGCACCTTAACGTTCTTATGGGAACCTATATATATATATACTATCAGTTGATATATATATCATGATAGATATATACTATATATTATACTAATACTCAACTATAAAATAACGTTTAAATATTGAAAGGAATAATATAAATAGCAGTACCATATTAGTATATATATATATATAAGTTAAACATGACCAAAGTTCCGAAAAGAAGCCCAAGCCTTATAACAAGCGCCGCCTCTCCGCGTTTATTATTTCTCTCCAATAATTGATTTCTTTATGTTTATTTTTAATTTGTTTTTAAGATCTTTCAACTACTGTGATCTTTTATGGCACTTTCTTCACACTTTTATGTTCTGAATTTTAACTCTACTCTTTCCTCGTGTAAAGTTAATGGTGGAGACTCTCGCAAGCGACCTGGGACGAGCAAGACCTCTCATAAGACCAAGATACGGTCGTGAACGAAATCAGTTAATTTAAAATGCATATGAGTCCAAAGTAAAGGGTTTCATCCTGGCCCCAGGTGGTGAATTTAAATGGGAAGGTCAGTAGAAAAAAATAGAAAAAAGAAAGAAATTCATTTTTCTTTAAATTTTCATTTTCATCCGAATTAATGAGAAAAGAAAACGGTAATAGTAGAGGGAGAGGGGTCACCCCCGATTTTTATGAATAACTCACAGGATATACTCTAAAGGAAAATAAAAATAGAGGAATAGCTCCGCACAATATCGAAAACTCGGCCCCGGTTCTATCTTATAAGCGAAAAAAAATACCAGCTCATACTCCTTCATCTTAACACATGTTGCTTAATATTCTATAGGTATTTCTACCTACATTTATTAAAAAACAAACAGTGTTGACACTTCACATTAACCAAACTCACAACTTTCTCCTTCCTGGCATAACATATCTTAACCACAAATAATAATGAATATGTGACTTGATATAAAAAATAAACTAAACTCAAAGTTAAGATCACTCTTTTAAGTTTCTGTAGCGCACACAAAAATGGTGTAGTGTCTTCCCCTCAAAAGTTTAAAATTTCTCCAAGGTCGGGCTCTCTTTTATCCCAAAAAACAAAAAAACTAACATCAAATGCGACTGGTACATCCCTCGGCTTATAGCTCGTTTCTCAAGAGGCCCATCGTACTCATTAGATTTTCAATGCGCTTTTATCCAATGATAATGATACTGCTAAATTCTCACTATATTTCAAATAACTCATCATTATGTTGATCTTTCATTTATTCTTCTTTCTATTTACTCCTTCTTTACACCACAGAACTCTCTAATAAGTTCCTTTTTCCTCATTTATCTCCACAAATATCCTTATTACACAACCTAAGCGTCTAATCTCCACTAAACTTATGAACGTAAAGACTGGGCTCCTCGCAATCTGGAATCGCACGGACCTAACGCCATTCTGTTATGATCCTCAAAATAATAAATAGTCTTATTTGTGGTCCAGATTTAACACAACTTATGTGATTGAGGTCCTGTAACTGTTTTGACCTTAAGACCTTTTCGCTCTATTATACACCACTATTCTTCATCAGGGGTGTTGGAGCAGATTTTTTGGAATTTACTTTCCTCATTTGTTTAAATGAGAACCCGTGAGCACAAACCAAATCATATCTGAATTTTTCTGATTTTTTACTTTGTTCTACCATTTTTGCGAATTTTATTTTGATGTGCACCGCCCCTTACCTGCCATCACAACTTTTTCCTACTACACTTCTGCATTTTCATGTTCCCTTCTCCATCCAAATATACCACTTAAATATTTAACTCACGAGCAACTCGATTGGTCACCGCGAAATATATTTGTAAAACAACTTTTTCTTTTGTGTTTGACTTTATAGTAGTATTTTTGAACTTAGTTGCTTCCCTAGCTCAACCCAACTGAGTTCTTAATCCAAAATAAATCTTAACTATCATAGGGACTCGCATAGGAATTGTCCTCTCTATACCTACTCGCAACAAAATGAAGAACACATACATCTTATAAATACGCGTTAGTAACGCTTTCAGCTCTCTCCTCTCGTTTATTTATGCAATATCTGAACTTAGTCTCAACAATACTCTACTGTTACATACACTAATCCTCATAACGAAACATAGTCTTTTTCTAATTACTAGGAATAACTTCGCCACATTAAGAGAATTCTCACCCCAAATCATCCGCATATTTTTATAGTGTAGAAATTGTGTAACAATAGTTGATCATATAGCGGTAGGCATTGCACCTCCCTCCAACTTTAGCTTAATTTTATCTACATATATTTTTTACTTCTCTATAAGTTTCAAATCACTTAACAACCATTTTATTATTACCAAAAAAATAAAAATTCAAAACTGACCTTAAAAAATGAATTTTATCATTAATAAACAAGCTCATAAAAAATCAAATACAAAGCAATAATAAAAAATCATGAAATTATAATTTTGGACAAAAGCAAAAATAATACAAAGATACAGCATGAGTTAAATTCCCACGTTCGACAAACAATTATGTATACTTGTGATCCTTTTTCTCCCCGGACCCATCCCTGTTTCCTCTTTCATTATTGTTTTTATGAAGTTTAATATTCTATCTCCATAAGTCACCCAAATAATCATACCTTATTTAATATAACCCATATATATAATTCTTAACACACGGCTTATCATACCTTAATATCGTCTATAATATAATTAAATATATATATATTATATATATATATTATTATTATTATATATATATATTAATATATTAATATAAACTATTTACATATGAAATATTAATTGTAGCTAAATGCATTAACAGCAATTAATTAATATTATTATTACATCATTAATTATATTATTAACGATATATATATATATATTATATAATATATATAGATATTTAATATTATATTATAATATTAATATATATATATTTTAATTATATATATTATATATATATATTATATAATATATATATATATTAATTAATAATATATTAATTTATATTATTTAATTATATAATAATAATTCTAATATATCTGTATATATATGTTTTGTGTACATGTACTCACAATACAGTTGTATGTATTTAGGTATAATTTTTTTATAAACTTTACGGTAGGGAATTGGATAGATGAATCAGTGTGTTTATATTATTTAATTATTATATATTGGTTTTATATGCTTCATTATTATCTATTATTATATATTCGTAGATTATCCTATATTATTACCTCAAATATTTATTTTTATGTATTTATTTTTATAATATTTTAAATAATATATATTAATTACAATTATTATTATTATTGATGTATATATAATTAGTAATATAATTATAATTATATATTATTATTAGAATGTTATTATATTTATTGAATATTATATGTTAATGTTATTAATAATAATAAAATGATATATTATCTTGAATTTTTATTTAAATATATATATTTATATATCTATAAAGGCAGCTCTCATTTTCTACTTTTGTAATAACATTATAATTTAAATTATTTAATATAATATATTTATTCTTATTCTATCACTTTAACAAAGCAGCGACTCTTCATGAAACCTCATAATCTCATGTATTATTATTTTTCCCCTATAGAGTTAAAATTATTTTGTGAATTATATATAGCTTCTTCTTCGATTATTATTATTATAGAAAAGGGTGGGACGAATTATGACCGAGCGAGTTCCCATAGGGGTATTACTGCAATACATATCATTAAGATTGGTAAATTAACTATTTCTTTATCAAAAAAGCCAGCGTCAATAACTCTGTGAGCTGGTTTTGAGCGCGAAAAAATCTAAGATACAAGTTGTCAAATTTTCAGCTGTGGTTTGAGTACGAAAGTTTTCGCCTCACCCAGTGTAAATCGTACGGAATAATTTTAAAAAATAGATATTTTTATCCCTATTATAATAAATCTCTCTTTTACTTATCTTTAATTCTCCTCATCGTTATCTCTCTTTTACTCTCTCTTCATCTACTCTTCTCTCTCTGATATATCTTCTCCTCTCTACTTGTTTCATCCTCTTCTATATTGTATCTAATCCTATGTTGAATCTAATCCTAATATATGTACAATAATGTTGTATCTAATCCTATATTTTATCTAATATTTAATCATATACTTATATATCTATATCTAAAATATTTCTTAATTCATATTTAGTACTATATTAATTATTTCTACGTATAGTAATGTTGGACCAGTGAATATATATATATTTGGAACATAATTTTAGTTATATTGCCATTCTATTTACATATCATTAAGTTATAGAGTTATATATTTGGTATAATTAAGAGTATATATATGCATAGTGATATATAGTATGTGTTTGTGCTTATTGAATTTTTATATAATATAATATATAACATTTTTTAATATTATTTAAAAATATAGTATATTTATTTATTATCCATTATATTAATTTATTAAATATAATTAATATTATATTTAAAAATTTTGGTAGTAGGGCCTATTATGTATCCAGGTACTTATTATGAGCATGATTCAATATCCTATTTAGTCAAATGATTATATATCCATCAAAAGTTAAATCAAAATCAGTTTCAGATGGAAAGACGTGAATAAAAAATAGTATATATTAGTTGCCTATTCCGATATTAAATTAAAGGTAATACGAATAGGTTATTGGAGTTAAGGATTGACGTTTATAGTATATATATATATATATATATTAATATATATAATATATATAATATTAATATATATATATATATATATTATAATATAATTTATTATATATTATTATATGAATAAATGGATATGGTTTAGAAATGAAAATACAAATTGTAATAAATATACTCTAATTTATTATGTTAGTTGCTTAGGTATATACTGATATATTATATAATCTCGTCTGATTAAAATCGGATAACCTTCATGAGCTTTACCCAGGAGTGTAATTTATTTCCAAGGTCGCACTGGTATACAGAGAGTAGATATCTAGGTGATATTACTATCATGTTATTTATTATTATTATCTGTAATATTTGGAATGGTAGTAATATTATCGCGACTGGTAGTCTAATCGAGTATAAAACTATCTGCACAACTTTATAATACATTTTAATGATATAATTTGATATATTTAATTACATTTATCCTATCACAATTATTATTATTTTGTATAACTATATGATATATTTTACTATTATATTATATATTATCTTATCTGTATATTATATTATTATTATATATATATTACCAATTATATATATGAAAATATTATTATTATTTTATTATTTTACGTTATTTATTAATTAATATAAATTTAATTCAATAATATATAATTATAATATATAGATTATATAATATTATATTAGAGAAAACCTTTATTTCACAAGAAAACTATACACACACACGCGCGCTCGCGCGCACACACACCCAACTACTATATAAACTTCCTCTCCTCATCCATTTTTTTTATTTTTGAAATTTATACAAAAAAAAGTTTAATGACCGCTTAGACAGAGAGACTTTTTATTTTAACTTAAATATTTGAAGATTTTTTTCATTAAGCAACTAACATTATACAATGTTGCTTTCATCGCTTCAGGCTTATTACGAGTTCGCCTTCAGTAGATAGTAATTAACTATATAAAATTTTATAATCATCTCGTAAGAAAATAACCCACGTCATATTCATTATAACTTACGGTAATATTTATATAATATATTATATATACTAGAACTAGTTTTACCCATGACTCATATAAATTCAGCAGTTCTATGCACGATACAATGCCACTGTATATAATATAGAGTATCTATAATATATATATGATATATATATAAATATTATATATATATGAAAGTTAAATACATTATTGAGGAAGCTACCGTGAGTCTAATTTACATAAATGATATGACTCCTTGATTTGGATTTTCAGACATGAACATAGAGCACTGAATCTATTCAATTCCTTTTCTGTCTTTGGGATTGGATTTACTTATTTTTGTGCTCCTACATAATTCGATTCCTTCTTCGTAGCTAGGTTTTTTCTGAGTTCTTCTTTAAAATATCTTCGTTTTCAGTGTGTAATTCCTATCAATTTTTCCTATCAGTTTTTGATCTGATTTCTAAATATCAGCTGTAATCAATCAACATGATTATTTTCAGCAACAATAGGTATAGCATCATCTTATGTTTCTGGAATGGTTTTTTAGAACTATGTTAGCCATTTTCTTATTTACAAATAAAGTCAAAATAATTTTTCTTGCCTTTGAGAGAATCATCAACAATGACGTTTCCTCACGTGCGTTCGATTCCTTTTCGTAGTTTATTTATTCCCGTGGTTTATATTTTTTTTTTATTACTACAATAATTAAAATTTTGAAATAAATAATCGTTTCTGATTTATTATTTAATATATATTATTATTATTATGTGATATTATTTTATTACTTTATAAAATATTATTAATATAATTATAGTTAAGTATTATTATTATCATGTATTTTATTAATATAGATATTATTATTTTTCATTATTATCTATTACTATTATTAGTATGTAACATTTAAATTTATATTATTTAGTGATAATAGTTATTATTAAATTATAATTGTAGAGTTAACTTTAAATCATATGATAATTAAAAGTTTTTCTTGGCATGTTAAAAGGGATTTAATGAGGAGAGTTAGTGAAGTGATTCCATAAAGCTGGCGAGAAAGCATTAAAACCGAGACAAAAAAAAACGCACCCCATGCAGTATTAAAAATTCAAACACTTTTTCTGGTTTTTCTAATAAGATACTAGCTTTAAACTTTAGTCTTGGAACTTTATCTAAATTTTAATTAATTATTACTTTGGAACCCTCTCAAAGAATTATATCATAGACTTAATTAATAATAATATTAACCTAATTTATACATATAATAATAAAAATTAATAATAATGATAATATAATATAATAATAATAATAACTAAATTCAATATTATAATAATAATAAATAATATATAGTATATTATATAAATATATGGATAAATAAATGGAACCTATCATATAATAATATTAATAATCAATAATATAATATAATATAAATTAAATTCGCTGATAATTTGCATTTAAATAATATAATTTAATAAAATAATATTAATAAATAATATTAATATGTTAATAATTAATATATATTAATAATAATAATAAATAAATATTAATAATAATATTAATAATAATAAGGTTAATAATAATAATAATAAAATAATAGAATAATTAACACGCAACCTAATATGGTCCTTGCAGGAGTTAAAATAATCAATAATAATATAATGATAATAATTAAGTCATAAATAAATAATAATAGTATAATAATAAAAAAGATAATAGATAATAATAACTCATTTATTCTATTCTTGATGCCAAATTAGATTCATAAGGAAGCAATGATAGATATATGATTGAAGTTTTCCATTACTTCCAATTTCCTTTAAATATAAACCCTTCTGAAACCTACTCAATCTAAAAGTCGATGCTTATTATTTATATTTTTTTATATTATATCTCATTTCGAATTATTATTGTATTATTTAGTATACTACTTATTATTATTATTATATTATTATTATTCATTATTATAATATCTATTATATGAATTTATTATTATTATTATTTATTATTATTAGTTATAATATTATTATTATTAATTTATTATTATTGTTATCTATTATTATTATTAATTATTTATTCTTATTTTATTATATTTATTAATATTATTATTTATTATTATATTTTTAGTAATTATTATTTTACTCTATTATTATAAAGATATGTATTACAATTTTTCATATTATTTTAATTATAATTATTTTATGATTATTATTATTATTCTTATTATTTTATTATAATTAAATTTATAGTATTATATTATTATTTATTTTTTTATTTATTCTGTCTATATTAATTATTAATTATTATTGCTGTATGTTATTATTATTTAATTGTTATTGTTATTATTATTGTTGTTGTTGCTATTATTATTATTATATATTATTCATTATTATTATTATATATTATATAAATGATTTATTTATTTATTATTATTTATTCATTATTATTATTATTATTAGTATTATTATTCTTATGTATTATTATTTTATTATTATTATATAGTTATATTATATATATTATTATTATTAGATTACATATATTATTATATTATTATTATTATTATTGATTATTATGATTATTATTTAATAGTCTTCTTAACTATTATATTTCTATTACATGGAATAATAGACACAATAAATATCAACACTTGAGCTATCGTGTACGAAATGACAATATATATTAGCATATTCTAATTAATATATTATTAATTTCTATTGTTCTGTCTATATAAAACATGTCGTCAATCAGTGATTGATATAATGATATAAATAATACCCCGAAGGTTATCTTACTATTATGTGTAATGTTTATTTTTTTGATTGTTAGACACAATATATTATATCTGTTTATTTCAGAAATCTTCTTCTTCTTTTCTTACTTCTTATATCTTTTTCTTTCCTATCTTTTCTTCTTCTTCTTTTTTCAATGTGCTAAAACATCTCTTCATTCTTTTCTTCATCTTTTTCTTCTAAATCGGGAAGTGCTACGATTATACTTCTTAGTCTTCTTCTTCTTCTTTTTTTTCTTTTCTTTCTTCTTCTATCTTCTTCTCTTTCTTTCTTCATTCTTCTTCTTCTTACTTTTTTTTCTTCTTTCTTCCTTTATTCATCTTCTTCTTCTCTTCTTTTGTAATTTCTTCTCACATCTTCTGTACTTCTTCTTCTTCTTCTTCTTCTTCTTCTTCTTCTTATTATTATTATTATTATTTTTATTATTAATATTATTATATCTCATATTTATTATGTATTAATTATATTTGATTTATTTTTATTATTTATAATAATTATTATTATATATTATTATTATATTATATTTATTTTATTAAGTATATTCTCTATTATTATTTATTATTATTTTTAATATCTTTATCGTATCTATTATCATTTTCATTTAATTTATTATCCATTACAGTATCTATATCATATCCATACATTATTCATATGCATTCATTATCATTATCATCTTAATGTTATTATCTATTATTATTTTATTATTTATTATTTATATTATATTATTTTATTATTTCATTCCTTTGTATCAATTTTTTTTATTATATGTTATGTATTATGTATTATATATTTATGTATCTTTTATTTATTATTATTCTCTATTATTATTATTATTAAATTATTATTATTAATATTATTTATTATTATTTATTATTATATTATTATTATTATTATTATATATTATTATTACATTCTGAAAACTGCTCTACATCTTAGTTTAAAATGATATTTGAAAAGCATTAGAAAAAGAAAAATTAGGTTATATATATACATACATATTAATAAATACTTAATTTACTTCATATGATTTATTGGGTAGGTTTCCATAAAAAAGATATTAATATATACCCTTAATTTTTTTGGTATTTTAAATTTAATGGAAAACGAAATATTTCAAAATATTTGGTAATTAGACTAATTCGCCTGTCTTAAATTATATACAGGGTGTCCATAAAGTATCTTTACAATTTAATACATTTATTACAAAAGCGAATGAAAAGATAAAACTGTTGTGATTATTGCATAATGAGTAGTAGTATATTGAAGTGTTTTTGCCTCATTTAATGCACCTCTGTATTGACCCCATTAGTTGCACGAAGCACATCAAACATTTCCAAACCAATGGATTGGAAGGGGCCCAATTTCCTGGCTACCTCGTTCCCAAGATATTACCTCCTAGACTTCTTTCTATGGAGTTATGTTAAAAATATCGTGTATCGAAGAACTCTGAAAGTTAAAAAGTTAATAAGCCTTAATATATTATGTAATATCTACATGTAAAATAGGTTAATAAAAATATTTTCATAATCAATGCAATTACTACCATACTTTCACAACAAATAATACAATGTATTAAAGCTGCATTTCTTGTCATTGCTGTTTGTAATAAATTTATTAAATTATAAAGAGACTTTATGGGCACCCTGTATAATAAACGTACTTACCAGAAGAAAGGGTGGGGAGATGTTTTTCTTTTTCTTACGCTTTCTTCGTTAAATCTTAATTTAAGAACTTTATGGGCCTTTTTCATGCCGTTACTTCTCTATAGGATACAACGTCGAGCATAGCCAAATTTACATACACTGCGATTTATATGCATTTAATTATTATAATTGCTATAATTTCTTGGATTTGAATGAAGATGCAAGTAATATAGCTTAAAGAAATATAGAGAGCGGAAAATTTCCCATAAAACCGATTTGATAGTGACAAACCGGAAGATATAAAACATCAAGACAGTTCTGGAATAGAGGACGTTCGCCCCTCGAAAATTCTCCTTTACAGCTGACCTATTTCCTATTAAATAAGTAGGAGGCGCGGCAAAGAGATTATAACATGGACATTACGATGAAAAAATGCAGTTCATACTGGTTGCATGCACAAAAATGATATAAGGTTCAAGTTGCACAAACATTGTCGAAATTAAAATTTCATGCTCTGTGAATGATAATACTGATACGTGTCTGTAAATGGTTAGATAAATTATAAATTATGTATGCTTTGAAAAAATTGATAACAAAATTTTAAAAAAGAACGAATTAACCAAACTGAAATAATCGGATATTTTTAATGGTGGTTCCTTTTCTTTCTATTTTGTTTAATAATCACATAAAAATAAACTTTAACATCGCTCATGTTTTTTTTCTGGTGGAAAGATTATCATAAGGATATCGAGATGCCAGAGAGAAGACAGAGAAAGACTGAAAGAGACAGAGAGAGAGAAGAGAGTGAGAGAGAAGAGAGAGAATCAGACGAGAGACGAGAGAGAGAGCATTGAGGAGGAGAGAAGAGTGAAGATAGAGAGAAGATTAAAGATGAAATATAAGTCAGTGCAATTTTAGTGTCCACTCTCTATGAATTATAGTTAAAAATATAATATAATTATATATATATTAATATATATATAATAGATTTATATATATTAAACATACATATATAAATATACTTTTAATATATTAGTATTAATATATTATAAATTAGTATATATAATATATCTATATATTCGCTTTTATAAGGTTGTGCAAATCATACCTCCTACATATTAAAAGTAAATGAAAAAATTATTCGTTTGACCATAACCCCAAAATTCAAACTTAAACCATAAAAATGAAATATTCACACGCTTTATATATATATAAATATATTTTTACATATATTATTATATATAGTATATAATGTATATATATAGTATATATATATATATATATATAATATATATATTTATAATATATTATATGCAATATATTAATACAATTTATAAAATATTT
>JABUQX010006928.1:17500-20000 GCA_015478945.1 Trachelipus rathkii
AACCATAAAATGTTAACGATATATTTATTAATTATCTGCCTGGGAAGTATGTCTTTTAAATATATAGTCAAAAATGAGTTTGTATTGATACTTTCAGCTTTCTCCTTGCTGGCAATTCATCTATTAACGAGTAAAACGAAACAGAAGATATATTATATTTATCGTTTTGTGGTTTTATGAATCAGATATAAAGTATATATAATATGTTTCTCATATTCAAATATATTATATAATATATTTATATATAATAATATATATATAAGTATATATAATATATTTATATATATTATATATATATATTATATTATATAATATATATATATTATATATCATATATTATATATATATATATATATATATATTATATAAGATCAACTTCAAACACTAGTGAAAGAATCTTTCTACCAACATTCCTGTCTCTGAAACCTCCGATATTATAGCTAACTCCTCTAACCCTAATATTTCAGCTTCCCTCAATTTAACCCCCCCCCCTCTCTTTTCAAGAAATTTCTTAACTATCATTAATACTCTATTCACTTTTGAAGATAAATATTACAAACAAGTGCATGGTATGCCTATTGGTTCCCACTAGGACCCACCTATGCTAACATTTTCCTTTGCCATCATGAATCGGGTTGACTTAACAATTGCCCCCCTGAATTCAAACCCCTCATTTACCGTCGATATATCTATGATTGTTTTCTAGTTTTTCATAATAAAGTTCATTCAGATCTTCTCTTCTCATATATTAACTCCAAGCACCCTAACATCCGTTTCACCCACCAAGGTGAAATCAGTAATACTCTTCCTTTCCTTGATGTTCTCGTCCAGCATAATTCTTTAGATTTCACTACCTCCGTTTCAAATAAGGCAAATTTTGCTCCGTTTATCACAAACCTACATCTTCCCTTCTTGGTATAGACTTTATAACTATAACCTGTGTATATGTGATTTTTTTTTATTATAATTAGTTATTTTAGACCGAGAAATGTCTCCGCAGCTGTCTCTTACTTTTCATAGCTTATATCACTCAGACCTTATCTTCTATTCTAAATTAGATAGTTTCCAGAGATATATATCCAACAATTCCTTTCTTGTCTTTTTTTCTATTATAATGTAATGTTCTCTGAAGATGCTTCTGCTCTCTGCAATTATTACCTAGCTCGCATATGGGCTTGATAGTATCCTCCTGTGGAACTGAAAGCGAAGTTATTTTGGCAATCGGACGAAATCTCTCGCATCTAACTTCAAAACAGTTAGCCTTCACTATTAGACAATAGTTAAAATAAGTTTTTACCTTATTTGCAATAACTTGTTCAAGTACTTTCCTTGAAATAAATTATCGTGGTATTTATTTTGATTTTAATTTATTAATATTTATATAGCTAGGGAAACAGATAAAATGTAAAAACCGAATATATGAAAGAGACAGAGGATATAGAAATTATGCTGTTTTTTTTTATATATTTCTTATGTTAGAAATTAGTTTTGTTAAAGAATTGTAATAGAAATGTTCAGTTCAAAATTATTTATTTTTTTAATGTGAAATTCGAGAAATTTAAATGTGGTTTACTGTAAAAGATGTTTTTAAGATAAATTTTTTATGATTTAATTTAGTAAGAGGTGTTTAGATTTTATACATTACGAATACAAAATAACTGGACCACATTTCCAATTTTTTTTAAATACATTTGCAGGCACTGACCTTGAAACATCTGAACTCGGAGATAATGATTTTGACCTGTGCACCAAGACAAATGCAAAAAAAGGAAAATATTATAAATGGAATGAAGAGGATAAAATCCTTGTTAAGATGAAGTTCTTCAAGGCTATTGATGGTTCAGCTTGTTTCCCAGGTTTGTCTGTCTTTATAGACTTTTTTTCTATTTAAGAAAATTAAAATCAATTTAGTAGCTTTTATTACAGCTTAAAAATTTTTTAATTTGTATATATTTAAATCTTAATTACCTCATTCCAGCTTATTATTATTATTATTATTATTATTATTATATTATTATTATTATTATTATTATTATTATATTATTATTATTTATTTTCATTATTGATTATTATTAATTATTAATAATTATTATTATTATTATCTTATTATTAATTATATATTATTATTACTTATTATTATAATTTTTTTTTTTTTACCGCTCATGAGCAGAGTCCAATTCAAGGAGGGAGCTTTAAAACAATAAAAAAAAGTCGTCATCTAACCCAAATTTCATCTGATGAGTATAGATGCGGACCTTAAACACTGAAGATGGAAGAGGATTTCACAGAACAAAGGTGATTGGAAAGAACGAAGCACCACAGCGAACAAGCTTGAAGTTGTTAATGTCAAAACAAAACTCATGTGCAAACACTGCATCCCTTGTGCTACAAGGGAGTCTTAAAGGTAGGGGTACGCGAGTGATCAGTTCCCTCGAACACATGCAGCTGTGGTATCTATAGAAAAGAGACAAAGCCCCAACATCACGTCGCAAACAGATAG
>JABUQX010006928.1:25000-35000 GCA_015478945.1 Trachelipus rathkii
GTGTTGATGTATAAATTAAATACGTAAAACTTAAAAAGTTAAAAAGGTAAGACACTAAAAACTTATCTTAAGATTCCGGACTTTCGAAAGATTAGGTTATTTATATGGACTGAGCTACTCAAGTCCTTTATTTAATCACAATAAATCTTAATCAGTGTGTGAGAAGGAAAGAGATGTCACTTTGTCGTTTATTAAACAATTAAAATAACAATATGAAATTCAACAATTAGCAATGATTTAGTGCCGTTAAAGGGCAATATATAAGCATATAATTTAACTAAATATCTCGTAAATTATAGCAAAGTCAATATATAAACCCTGACACTATTCTAATACAACTTCTCACTTGGGAAGTACGCAACACAGTCCCGTCTTTAGCTTGGTCTATGCTCCTTTCGGATTCAAACCAATTACATTCAAATCTTTTGGCACCTGCCACTAAAGGGGGTGTGTGGGTGCCTTAACTGTTTCTTCTATGCTAAAGGATTCTCTTAGTTATAACAGTTATTTCAAATCGGTTCACCAATGACTGTTATAGGTGTACACTTGAGGTATGTAAGTTAGCCTCGTACAGAGGTGTACACACTCTATGACATACATGCTAATGCCTTACATGACCGTCCCTCATAACCTTTATTACCTCTGCATATATATGTTTCCATCTCAATCCTCTTGAAAGCGTTTATTTGTAAGTATATAATATATTACTATATATTACTATATATATAAGTTGTACCTATACTATATATATATATATATATAATATATATATATATTATATATTATAATTAAGTACTATATATAACTATATATATATCCTTATACTTTGACTTTCCCACTAAATTTTGAAATGCCCGAACCAGTATACGAGACTATTTTTACTGGGTGGTAGACTGTAGACCTCTCTTCCACTAGGCTAGGCCAATCAGCCTCCACATGAAAGAAAAATTGTCAAATTATTAGAGGAAAAGCATATTTTACAACGCTATTAAACTCGACCTCTGCCCCCTATAAGGCTATTCTTCATTTTCTTACGTATAAACTAATATTAACAGTGATCAATTAGTAGGACGTGGTAGTAAAATATTATCATCATATATACTATACCTACCTATACCCTATATATAATCATATATACAACATATATACATCATATATATATATTCATATATATATTAATATATAGTATATAATAGGCACTTCTCCTTTTAACGGTAGTTAACCGATATACATCGAACGAACGATTTAATCGATTTCTTTTCGATATCCTTCAAGGCAATTTGTCACTTTCTGATGTGATACAGTTTTTTTTCTTTTTTTAACGAAAGGGAATACCCAAGATTAAATCGCAAAGAAGGAAAGAGTCAGGGTCTCTCGGCCTCACGGGGACGACGGGGGGACTTCGTCCCCTCTGTCCTCCATTGGCTAAAGCGATTAAAAAGCAATAAAAAAGAAAATTTATAAAAAAAATTAACATATAAAAAATTAACATGATAAAAAAAAAAGCAACAATTGTGGCAAACTTCGTATCTTTTACCATATTGGAGTTTAGCTAGCACGTCTCGACATGCAGGGATCGCCACAAGCAACAGTTGTGCGAATCTCGATATTCCGCGCTTAATTTATGAACCTTCCTTTTATAGGATAAGTGCATATATACTCTATACTATATACATATATAATAATAATATTATATATTATATATATATATATATATATATATATATAATATATATATACTATACTATATATATATTATTATATATATATAATATATATATTATATATACATATATATATATATAGTAAACTAATAATAGAACCTTTTCTTCAAGAAAATAAATTTTATAAGTTCTGCAAATTTATAAAAATATTAAACATTTAAATTTATTTAATCGTCACTAGTTTCGGGTTATACAAAACAACCATTCTTCAAGCTGAATGCAAATGATATAAACAAAATCTAAAACAGTTTAAAGAATGACATAAAATAAAAAAGAAATAATAATATTTTAACATCCAAGAATGCCAGGGAGTTTCTTTTCTGTTTCAAACTGTAATAATCTTAGGCAGCTTTGAATTCAGATGGGAGCCCATTCGGCCCGACCCTAGCAACGATCTTCATGGTGTAACCTGCTTGAAAATTATGGATTGCTAAATTGCCCATCTAGACTATAAACCAAAATTATATACAAAGATATGTAGATGGATTTCATTCCTGATCTTTTCGAATCTCTCTGAACTGTTAATATGTTTAAAGAAATATCTGAATTCAAACCCGCCATCCCTAACATTAAGTTTACAGTTGAAACAGAAAAAGAAAACATCACTGGCATCCTGGATGAAATACTCATGCTGGAGAGAGATAATAAATTTCAAACTTCAGCTTTTAGAAAACCTACGTATTCCAGATTAAAAACAAAATTAACTTCATTTATTCCTATTTCCATGAGTTAAAGTAAATTTCGATAAACGTTGTTTGATAGATGGATACAAATTTCTTCATCACACTTAAATCTTAGCAATGAACTTGACTATTTAAGGAAACTTATTTTTGAAATATGATTTCCCAACTTTTTAATTGACAAATTATTTAAAAAAACTACTAACGATGAAAAATTCAACCTTCCCACCTATATATTCTGGTAATAAAAAGATTCTTTATATGAAATTTACCGTTTAGGAAGAATAGTTACAAAATAATACGAAGAATAACAAATTTTTCATAGAATAATTTCCAAATTTAAGTTTTAATTAATTATTCATAAATGATAATAGGAATTGGCTAAACTTCTTAAAGTTAAAGAAAACTGCGTATATCTCTTGTGTTTCTTCATTGTTCTATTTAATTAAATGTGAATAGACTGTGATGCCTTTATACAAGTGAAAGACCATATGACTGTACTTCTCACACGAATTGCTGAACACAAAGGTATCTCAAGTAGAACTCTTTAGAGGATCTCCATCGTCCACCCTATTCGGCTATTTTATATTCATTCTTCCAGGTTTAATCCTATATATCGGATCAAATTTTCAAAATTTTAGACCATGGAAATGCTAAAGATTTGGAAGTTTTTGGAATCATTATATTTGGAACCTGAAGCCCTTACCCTAAAGAAAAATCTACAATTTATAATTTCCACAAACATCCTAAGTGAACGTTGAATTTCCTATTTTTTGCTTGACTCTTCCTACTACTTTAGTATTAATTTATTTTTTTACCAAAGTGAAGCAGCACCTCTATTATTATTTTATGATCATTTTAAATATTTGATGTTCTTAATCTTGATCACTGGAGATGAAACATGGATGCAGTTACAACAAGTAAACCCGACGCCAGATAGGTTAATTTTTTCATAGTGTTCTAATTATTTTTAGCACTATAAATATATACTATATATATTACTATATAATAAAAATAATAATATATAAATTATATATATATTATATATATCAGTATTTATATTATAATATAAATATATATATATTATTATATACTATAATATATATATATCTAATATAGATAATAATATATATACTACTATATATACTATATAGTATAATATATTATATATATATAGTTATATATTATAAGTACCTAATATACTATATATATATATATATTATCATATATATATAATATATATATATATACTATTATATATATACTATATATATATATATGTCATATAGGACCTGTTTTAAACCACCATCCCTCAACAAAACTTATTGCATATGTAAGTTAGTAAACCTGTGAATCAAATGCATTTTCAGAATTCTCATATTTTGCAATAATATTACGAAATGTAAAAGAAAATATTTTTTTTTGTTTTTTTGTAATTTTCTAGTGTATTTGAAAATAAATAAGCTTATATATATATATATATATATATATACTATTATATATATATATATATTATATATATATATATAATAATAATATATATATTATATATTACATCTACTATAATAATATAAGTATAATTATATATATATAAATATACCTATATATACTAATAAATATATATACGCTAATATATATATACTATATATATATACCCATAATATATAATATTAATATATATACCTATAAATATATAATATATTATATATATATACTATATATATAGATATATATTATATATATAATATATATATATATATATTTATAATTCATATATATATACGTATAATATATATATATATATATTATATATATACCTATATATATAATAATATATATATATATATAATATACGTATATAATATTATATAGATGTAGATTTTAATGCTCAAAGTATGTAACTAGGGACCGGCAGCTCCTACAGTAAAACAAATTATATATTTGAATCAGCGGAAAATTCTAAGGAGGAGATTTTAAATTTTTTCTTTTTTTTATTTTTTCTTTTTGGCATTAATCGAAAAAATTTTTAAAAATTATTTCCCCATTTAGGGGGCTCGAGAGACGGGGGACAGAGGGGACGTTTCATACCCGGAGGGGATGGTCCGGAGAGAACCCCCGCACACCCAAAGACCAAAGCATGGCACGGGTCGGTCTCCTCGGCCTCCCGGTGGACGACGGGGGGAAATACATCCCCTCCCTCCGGGATGCGTACTCTGGAAACCCACACAGCTCTTTGTCTTTGGTGTCGCGGGGGGTTCCTGCCGACACATTCCCCTCCGGTTTTACCTGAACACGTCCCGCCCAGCCCCTAAAATGCGGGGAAATTTTCGTGAATTAATGCAATAAAAAAAAAAAAAACAAAAAAACAAAAAAAAAAAAAAAAAAAAAAAAAAAAAAAAGCTTAAATCCACAATTATATACATCTAAATACAAAATATATAATTGGTATTTAACCATGTAAGGACTGCGTTCTCTAGTTACATACTGTGAGCAGCATTAAAAAAATCTGACGCATATATAATATATATATACTATATATATTATATATATATATATTATATATTATATAATATATATATATACTATATTAGATAGTATATATATAATTATATATATATTATATATATATTTACTATATATAATATAATAATTATATATAAATAATATATTATATAAATAATATATATATTATATAATATCATAATATATATATATATATATATATAATACAAACATTTTTGGACCACAAATATGAAAACTAATAAGGATGAAATAAAACTAAAAAATTAATAATGAATTTGAAAATAAAATTCATGAATCTCAAAAAATAAAAAAAGTAAAGTTCTTTCTATAGACAAACAAATTTTTAATTCTTCTTCTTACTAAATAAAAAGTCATTACCAACCATTCCAATACTAAACTATTTTGAGGACCATGTAGTTTTAAAACAGGGTCCTATATCAATATATATATATATTATATATATATTAAATATATATTACTATTATATATACTATATAATACTATATATAATATATATATATATATAATAATATATTATATTATAGATAAAAATATATAATTGAATGAATCTTCACTTACCAGGAGTTAGATTCACCAAGGAGTTATTTTTCCTATACAATTTGAACTGTCGGTTTAAATTGCAGTACTTAACATCTATATAATTAATATATACTACTAATATATATATATATATATATATATAAATAACTATATATATCATACTATATATATTATATATATAATATATATCAATATATATACTCTCATATAATATATATATTTCATATATATATAATAATATATATTACATATATATACTAATATATACTATATAGTATTATATACTAATACTATATACTTATTATTACTATATATATATTATGTAATATAATATAAATATATATATCATATCATATACATATACTATATATAATATTATACATACATTATACTACTATACTATATATATATATATAATAGATATAGTATATAATATATGTATGTACACATATATATATAAGTACTTATACATATAGGGTTTATATATTAATTAATATACCTATAATAATAGTACATATATAAAATATATATATTAATACATATTATATATATATATATATATATATATATATATATATATATATATATATATATATACTATATATATATAATATTATTATATATATATATATATATATATATTTATATATATACTACTGCCACACCCAATTTAACGACAATTATCGTAGCCTTATAAAACTTGGTACCCCTTCTTATGGCTATGCGTTTGTGGCTTCCCGAGGCTTCACACCCCTATCCCACTTCCCAAGAGGGATGCTGCCCCTAAATTTGACTTTGGCTGTAGCTAGTCTGGAAAAGATTGAAATAACAAGATGTCTGACATTCAAAACAAAATGGGAAATATTTTTTTCTTTGTGGTATTGTTAACTTTGGCCCCCCACTATTTTCTTTCTTTCATTTTTTTTCTTTGGACATTTGCAATTCTTGGTATTTGTGATACTTCATCTTTGCCAGCAATCATTGTTCTGGGGAATTTTCTCCCATAATATATGTTTCTTACTGAATTTATTCGTCTTTATTTATGTCCGTGTTCACCTCCAATAAAATTTCTCACTCTGGGCCTGAGTTTTTCTTATTTTAATTTTAAATCTTCTCCTTAAATATCTGAGAGTGCTTTTGAAAAGAAAAAAAAATGAATATCTTGATCAATTTTTATATAAATTTTTTACATTTTCTATAAATTTTTATATGAATTTTTTAAATTTTTTTATAGATTTTTATATCAGTGTTTATAAGCATTTTTTTTCTAGCGGCTCTATCCTTTCCAAAAGAAAACGGATCTCGTTTCTTGATTGCTGTTTGGATGTTGATGACGCTGACCCTTACCCTGATTTTCAAATGCAATTTAAATGCTCAACTTACTGTCAGGAGGGTAAGCATAATTAATGGAACATTATATTATATTGAATTTAATTACTTGCATGTGAAAAGAAAGCGCTGAGGAATATATAATTATACAAATAGTTTTAAAAAATGTTGAGGTTCTTTTGTCTGATAGTAGTAATATATCAGTTAGTCGAAATTTTCTTAGCGTATATATATCTACCCAAATAAGAGCGTACGAATCGAAGATTCGTACGCGTATACATGTGTGTGTCTCACACACGCGAAACGTGTGGGAGTAACCCTTGCTTATACACACATGGGTATATTTAAGGTATCATTGCCTAAATAGAAAAATAAGTAAATAAAAATAAATAAATAACTAAATAAGTAAATAAATAAATAAAAAAATAAGTAAAATAAAAATTAAATACAATTTTTTTTTTTTTAAATTATTTAAAAAAAAATTAATTAACATTCATTATCGCAGTTCAAAGTATTGCCCTGCGCTGGCTGCACCACCAGCCAGCACCGCACCATATCGCACAGCCTAGCACCGCACAGCACAGCACCGCATCACACCTAGCAACTGCTGGAGTTTACAACATGGTACCCTGCTCAAACTTGACACCTCGTTTAGAGGTGACGTAACCTCGTCGTAGACGATGTTACGTGGCCGTGCACCCCCCAGAGGTATTCCAAGGTATTGGGGCATAGCCCCATGACCCAAAGGGCCAATGAACCAAGTTTTGAAGAAGAAATTTATCGAATTAGATAAATTTCTTCTTCAAAACTTCCAATGCTATAGACTTCAATAAAGAAGAAAAGTGCCTTCGTAATATTTTGAACTCTCACCTCAAAACTAAAGACACCTCAAAAACTAAAGTCAGACTATACCATAAGTCCAAACAACTGTCATCTTCCTTTAGCCCAAGAGATGCTTTGACCGACAACCATCACGTTGTGTACCAATTTAACTGCCCTGAGTCAGACTGTACGTCGACATATATTGGTTACACGACGAATAGATTGTCGGACAGGGCGTATCAACATCGTTACAGTCCCAGCAAAATCTTTGAACATTTCAACACGGCACATGGTCAAACAACTATAGGTAATACTTATAAACACTTCACAATATTATACGGATCATGTGAAGTCCAGAAACTTAAAACTGCGTAGGCCTTCTACATCAAAACACCCAGACCAGACATTAACATAAAATTTAATGTATTATCTGTCAGACTAAATATCATTGATTTAATTGTTAATATCAATTTAAAGGTTCATTCTCTTACAAGAAATAATCCTCTGAAGATGTCTCAAGTATAGAGACGAAACGCGTCGGGAAAATTTAAATAAATATATCTTCTTTTTCTAATGTAAACTATTTTCAAAGATTATATTAAGGAAATTAAATTATGTACAGAAATAAATATTTAGAACTTTGGAAATAAAATCAAAACTACTATAAAATCAAAGGGTGATGTTGATTGAATTCCTAAATAATAATAATAATAATAATAATAATAATAATAATAATAATAATAATAATAATAATAATAATAATAATAATAATAATAATAATAATAATAATAATAATAATAATAATAATAATAATATAATGAGTATTATAGCCTATTAATAGGATTCGAAGCTTGAAAAGTAGTAGGAGCTGCACCAAATTGGATTTGTATTGGAAACCGTATGCGTTCCAGAAATCTAAACCTTGTTTTCTGTATTGTAGATGTTTATGTTGGTCAAGGTATGTGTAATGAAGGGTGTTGAGTACGAATACACAGGTCCCAACTCTCTATGAGATGTTATATATCTCAAAGTGTGGCTTGGGCTAAGTCATCAGCCGAATATATATATATATATATATATATATTATATATATATATATATATATATATATTATGTATATTGAGTAAATATATCCCAAATATATATATATATATATATATATATATATATATATATATATATATATATAATATATATATAATATTAATTATAATCATTTTAATACTAGTTGTGACGTTATTTTACAACAAAGGAGGGGTTGACCGCTTACACCCCACCCCATTCGGGGGTGACCCCTAAATGGAACTTGACACCTATTCGAGGTGGTTATCCTAAATAAGACTTTTCGTGGAGTAAAAGATAAATTCCTTTAGGAACTTTACTAAATAGTGAACTCATGGTATTTAATTTTAGTATCCTTAGTAGGATGAGTGATGGAGAAGACCTTTGAGTAACGCAATTGGGTTATTAAGTAAGGTTAACTATAGTACTGCTAGGTAGGATAGTTTGGTGGGGTGTAGAAGAGATCTTCGAAGGATATGATAATAATAATAATAATAATAATAATAATAATAATAATAATAATAATAATAATAATAATAATAATAATAATAATAATAATAATAATAATAATAATAATAGTTTAATGGAATAATAACAAAGGTTTGTACTTAACTGGTATGAGTATGATAATTTGTTTAAGTTAAATTTGTTATTTAACATAACTGAATAATGTTTATTTGAAAAATTATAGGATAAGGTTTCAAAAAGATGGGTATATATGACCTTAGGATAACATAGTTGGGATATTAAGTTCAGTTAATCCTAGTAGGTAGGTAGATAGGATAGTTTGTTAGGGTGTACATTACATCTTTGAAGGAAATGATCAGAGCTATGTACTAAGTTGGCATTAGTACGTAACTTTCCTTAAGTTAAATTTGTTATTTATCATAAATAAAAAATGTATATGTGAAAAAATATCGTGTCCTTGATAGGTTGGATTCTTTGTTAATTTTAGTATTTATTCGTAGTTCGGTAGGTTTTGATCTGTTAGATTATACTTGCATCGTTAGAAAATGTTAAGTTTTCAGATATTACTATGTCAGCTGTTAATTATATGTTAGAAACGTAGGGTTAGGTTAAGTTTTTGCCGGGTTATGTTAGATTTAGTAGAGAACTTTGCTAATGTTCGCATTTATTCATAGTTCAAAATGTTGTTATATTTGATAGACAGTACACTTGATTAAAGGTAGAACCAATTCATAGTTCAAAATATTTGTATATTTGATAGGTTGGAAACTTTGTTAACGATTTTGTTAAATATTACTACGTTAGCTGCTGATGATATAATAGACAAATAAG
>JABUQX010006928.1:40000-62385 GCA_015478945.1 Trachelipus rathkii
AGCTATGAAATTACCACCCATTTATTTTATGGTATGTAGAGTCTCCCATGATATTTCAGTGTATAATTATTCGTCTTTCTGCTATGCGTTCATATTCACAACCATCCACCAGACAACATCTTACAGACGCCACCACATATCATATACACATACTTATACCCACATCTCTCTTCTAGACAACGTCTTACAGACATCCCTATCTCTTATATTCCTAAGTGTGGGGATAAAGAATTGCCCACATCATATTTTCTGCGTGTCGTAGAAGGCGACTAACTGGACGGTGGTAATTGGGTTGGCTGCCCACTACCACTTATCTTTTTCCAGGAATGCTAATACATGAGAGTAGCTAGGGATAGATCTCTAACCTATTTTCGTTGCAAATATTGCATTTGCAATATTATGAAACATTTGCAGCATTGTCTTTTAGGCCGTTTTTGGCATTATTTCATGGGTTTCCAGTGTCGCCAAGGCAAATGGGCTCATCCAGGAGTCGATTGGAATCTTTCTTAAGTCTCAAGCGTGCTACTCCTTACCACACCGCCTCTCCCCGGACCTCTTTTAGGCCGGTTTTTTTTTATGATTTTATGGGTTTCCGGTGTCCCTGATTTTATTGGGCACATCCCAGAAGCAATGAAAAGTGTCCCTGAGACTCCACGGTATTGCTCCACACCACACCGGCCCGCACCATCCCACGCCACGCAGACAGACAAAATCAAATATTTTAACGAAATCATTGGAAGACATAACCACTCTCCGTGTTTAATATATTAAATTTATTTAATTTTCCTATATTTATTTATTTAAAATTTTCTAAAGCCTTTTCAACCAGCCTCGTCTAGTCATTAGTCAAGAGCTCAGACCGATACACCACTGAAGCGTATAAGTGTTGCCCATAGTTTTATAATACCAATAATAAAAGGATGCTCTTATCAGTAGGTCGTAACTTGAGTTTCGAAATTCGACCTTATGTTTCCCTTTGGCAAGTATCGCCATACATCAGACACACACACAAACGCACCTACATACATACAAACACACACAGACACGCACATACAAACACACATAGTACTTTTAATTCGTTATGGGGTTATATATATATCCTTGAGGCCTAGCGCATCGCATCGCTCCGCACCGCATTGTGTGCAGAGCTTAGGCTTAACTCGTCTTTAATCATTTTCATTAACTTTACTCATCTTTAGTCATCTTTATTCATCTATACTCTTCTTTATTTTAGGTATCTTCACCATTTACTGTAGCGGTACCGTTGGTTCGATAGTTGAGGAGGTACATCTTAGGGACATTGTATACCTTTCAATTTTGATATACCCCTTTCGTATGAGGTAACCTCGTCGAAGACGCCGTTACATCCCAGTGAGTTCCCTTTAGAGGGTGCTGAGCCCTAAAACTTTAAAATGCTCGCATATAGATGAAATTTGGTGGGTACATAGAAGAGGTTGAATGAATTAGAGTACTGAACTTAAGTTAGGTACCGAATAAATTTATCTGGTATAATATGGTGCAGCACCAAGTTACTGAACATTTACTTAACACCATAAAATAAGTGTTAATGTACAGGTTTTCAAAGACGTAGAACTCATTCTTGAGAGTTTCAGAACCTTCAAAGGTGTCGGAGGACTCCCCTGAAAGGGTTAAAGTGTGAAACAGATGAAGATGGAGGATGGAATAAGAAGAAGGAAAAGAATCTCACATGACTGTGCAACTGAGTCATTGCATGTACCAGTACCGGAGGCGGTGCTGGAGCTGGAGTCATAAGAAAAACAAGGAGTGCGTAGCTGATATATAATGGAACTGATGAAGGAGGTGTGACTGAGTACTGTGGTGCTTCAATCAAAACTAAATGCATTCGACTTGCCTAATGTGCATTATAGCAAACCCTCTACAAGGATGTATACTGATTTCGTATAGGTTGGCTTAAACTCCTTAGCGGGTTACATGAAGGCAAACGCAAAAACGAAAGTGAGGACAATAGATATCCTAAAATTATATGCACAAATAAGGGAAGTGAAATTTTAGGTAGAGAGTTTCCAGAAATTAATATTGAGTATGATAATATAAATATTCTTTAAATAAAGCAACTATTGTTGAAAGTGTTCAGCGTAAGATTAAAAAACGAATGCACCGCTATTTTACTAAAATGAATACTTTTAAATATATTGACATAATATAGGGCCTAGAATATTCTAATAACAGATCTTTTCACCAAACTATAAAAACTACACCTATAGAAATGATAAAGACAAAACCTGTGATTCAACAAAATCATAAAGTTTGTAAAATTAAAGATAAATCTGGAATAATCGTGCATGACTATGTAAGAGTGTCTAGATCGGATGATCGGCTTCGAAATGGATATGAAGCGGGGTGGTCTAGAGAAGTTTTTCAAATAGATTTCAATCGTGAATTCCCACTTGAGGGGCTGAAATTATATATCTCAGATTTAGATTGAGAACCTGTTAATGGAGGATTCTATAAGCAAGAAATATGAAAAATACGGTTCGAGCCTGAGAGTAATGTATATAAAATAGGAAAAAATATTACGTTCAAAAGGAAAGAGGAAAAATAAACAGTATCTGGTGAAATAGGTGGGATATCCTGAAAAATTTAATTCATATATAAAAGTTAGTGAAATCAGGAAACATTAATCAGTATTCATCATAATCACGGAGAGTGTAGATCATTTCTATTTAACTCTCCCACCTTCAGCCTCTATGGATTTACATCTTGATAACAAAGTCTCAGATTACACAACAGAGTTAATGAATCCTATTTAGCTTGAAAGGAAACTCTATGAATTGGGGCTATGTGAAATGATATTGGAAGCCGACATGAGAATCTGACGACGACACATCATTTGATATTGGTGTATAGATCTGCAGATTATGTTAAAACTGCATTAAATATTAAAAAAACACCAATGAGTTAAATATGATAGCACATAATACAATATGTTTAAGAATTTACGAATAACTCTACGAGTTTTAGGTTTTATTTAGGCGTTGTAATTACTTATATTTATTCATTCACTAACTTACTCTTACAGTGTAACGATAGTATAAGAAAGAAGCTCCGTTAATAATGGAAGGTGACAGGATGTTCATAGGAACATAATAGCAAAGGGATTTTAACTTTGTGGATTTTTCGCTATATTATGACGAAGCGCGATTCCTCTGTTTAGAAGAGGAGGTGAATATAAAGGTAAAAAAGCTATAAGAACAAGACTGCATGCTATACATGATATAGTAGCAGGAACTAACACACGGGACTTCTTAAAAAAGACGGATAGCTGGCGTTTCTGAAGAGATGTTGAATGATGTTAAACGCAAAATAAGGCGTAAATTGACGAGTCAAGGTAAAGGTCGTAAGAAAATGTGTGTAAAGAAAAGGTTTAAGGTAAAAAGACCTCTAAAGAAAAAATGTATTGAGGTATTTGCCATTTAATTATTAACTGGCATCTTTTACATAAATAGTACCATCAACTATCTGTATTTTATATAAGAAAAGTTAATCATTAATCTATTCGTTATACGATCAGCGCTCATATATACAAGGTGAATTTCCTTCATCCTTCTGGTCAAGATTGTTGTAAGAGTGAAATGTATCTCTTCTCCATGAATCCTACCCAGCTAAGTGTAAGTGAGACCAATTTCATCAGTATTTACTACATTCACTCAATTATCAACACGGATGAACATCTCGAGTTCACTATCCCTGGCACGTCGGATCAGGATCTAGATCCATCCAATGTGTTTTTATGTTTAAAAGAGAAATTGACGAAACCTAATGATACAGACTTTTCTTCATCCGACGATCATATAGTGAACACGGAATCCAATATCCTGTATACATGTTTTAATTAATTAACCAGTATAGAGTATATCACAATGAAACGTCGTTGGGGGCATTAGCAGCAAATTATCCTTATAGAATTTATATAGTACATATGTTAAAAATTTTGCGATTATGCTAAACAGTCTCATCTCCAATCAGTTTCAAAGTTGTATCAATATCCCTAATATTGTGAACGGTAATCTACCTCAAAAAGTAAAAATAGGAATTGTTAAACATGAAGTGTACTCTAGGAATTATAGAAAGTCACCCTTTAAATTCGAACCTTTTGGACATAGGTTACAGTCTACATGAAAATGGGCAACATTGCGGTCGTTACTATAAAATGTTAAACAATGGATCACAATCTCTATGTTCAAGACTTTTTTGCGACTTAAAAGCTAATACTGTGTTATGTAACGACAGCGGAACAGGAATATATCTCGAAGCATAAGCTAAGAATAGTAATTCATACGCTTACGTTCTCACAGCTGACACTTCAGGCTGCAACGCAAGTCATTTAAACATATTAAGAGAGGGGGTATTAGGGGTAAGTCTCTCCTTCGGCGGAAGTCTGTAATCACCTATCACTGTCTTGGTATAATTTGAACATCCTTGCTCAGCTCATTGAAATTGATAAAGAACGCAACGTACTTTTGAATTATCAAAGATTAATGAAGAAGAAATTAAAACGGTGTTTAAAAACGAGCTACGATTTATAGGAGTCTTCGCTATTAATGAAATAGGATCTGTGAAACTGGAGAAGGATTCGGGTTTAGTATTCAACACCTCACCTCGCCATATTACAATTGGAGGACATTGGATTTCAGTCTATAGGAAGAAAAATGATGCTGTTTACCTGATTGATTTTTTGGTTTTAAAATTTAAATTGAGAAATCATTTTGTCATTTCATTTTTAAACTATAATAACGGAAATTTTTATAAAAACCGTCTCATCCCCTACAATCATCATATTCCAATTAATGTGGAGCCTATTGTATTTATTTCATTATATATTATTTAAATTATGTTTGCTTTAATAAACTTGTAAATATATTTGATGCTAAAAATTTGAATGTCAATGACAATGTAGTTTCTAATTATATAATAAATGCTTTAAAAAGAAAACTTTATTTTAATACCCTTAAAGCTTTTTTCATATATATATATATATATATTATATATATGATATATATATATATAATAATATATATAATATATATTATATAATATATTATAATATATATATAATATATATATATATATATATAAATATATATATATAGTCAATAATTAAGTGTAATGTGGATATGAACATGATAAACTTAAATTTCAGGAAAATTATTTTTATATATAATCATCCAGATGTTTTATGACGTCATGAATTTCACGGTGACTGGATGCAAGTCCTTGAATATGAAATTTAGTTGTACACCAGCCCTCATAGCTTGAACATGTGTTAATAATACATGTTAAAGGTGTAGTTTTGATGGAATCTTATAGTTTATATCAACCGGTGTTGCTTGTTTGAAAACATGATTAACTGCTCCAATTATACATCAGATTTTTTGGCAATACATCCTTACACACCTCGTGACCCCTCTAAAATGCGTACTATATGTGCATCTGATAACTTACATTATTATTGAACACCACATCAGCAGCTTGTGAAAGAGGAACATTGACGCTACATACTTTGATATAACATTAAAGTATAATAATTTGATACCTATACTGGATTGATATATGCAGAAACTATGGAAACGAATAATATGAATAAAACATTTATAGTCAAGGTGGAACGATTTAAAAGGAAAATTCCTGTCCCTATTCATCAAAAAAATTCATCAAAGATACGTACTTTATCCGATCAAGATTTTGATGAACGTTCAAAGCAGAGGCTGATCAATTATTATATGAAAACAACAATAAGAAATGATATATTTGGAGATATGTTACATTTCCATCCGAAGAGCACCAAGATGGATGTTTGTGGGTGAAGATAAAGACTATTTATACCTACACACATATCGTATATTTTAAAATATAGTAAATATGTAATAAAAATATTTTCACGTAAAAAAAATTTCATTTTCGCGTTCGCCTTGACTTCAAGTAACCTGGTAGAGAGTTGAAACCATCGTATACGAACTCAGCAGACATCCTTGACCAGGGATTGCTATAGCATATTAGACAAGTCGACTGAATTGAGTTTAGATTTAGCACCGCAGTACTCAGTCACATCCTTATAAGTTCCATTCTATCTCTGCTACGCACTTTTTTTTTATGACTCCCGTTCCAGCATCTACTTGGACTTCGGCTCAGGCATCGGTATACACAATGATTCAGTTGCACCGTCAAATGAGATTTCTTCTTTTCCTTCTCTTTCTTATTCCATCCTCCATCTTCATCTGTTACGCATTCTATGTTTATCCGCTGGAAACCCCTTCAGAGGGTCCTCCGATACCTTTGAGGGTTCTGAAATCCATAAAAATAAGATCTACGTCTCTGAAAACATATACATTAACACATATTTTATGACGTTAAACAAATGTTTTCAAACTAGGTACCGCACAGCGACATACCGGATCATTTGATCCGGTACTTAACCTAAGCTCAGTACTCGAATTCATTCAAACTCTTCTATGTGCCCACCAAATTTCATCTATCTACGAGCATTTTCAAGTTTTGGGGCTCAGCACCCCCTAAAAGGAACCCACCGGGATGTAACCTCGTCTACAAAGAAGTTACCTGATAAGAAGAGGTATGCCAAAATTGAGAGGGATACGATGTCTCTAAGATGTTCCTCCTCTACTATTGAACCAACGGTCACCGCTACAGTAAATGGTGACAACACCTAAAATAAAGATGAGTACATATGAACAAAGATGACTAAAGACGAGTAAAGATGATTAAAGATTATTAAAGTCGAGTTGGGCCTAAGCTCCGCACAAAATGCGATGCATTGCGATGCGCTTGGCTTCAAGGATATAATAGGATATAATTATATATTTATATTATGTATATATATATAGGAGATATATATAATAAATATATATTATATATAATATTATATAGTATTATGTGAGGTGTGTATATGGGTTGGGGTGGCGGATATATTAAAGTTAGTGGGTGTTGGGGTTTTGTGATATGAGCAGGGGTGATTGTAGATGCTAGTGTAAGTAGTTGGTATGGTATACTATATATATGATTAAGTATAAGTGATAGATGATATTAGTATAAGTGATATTATACATCCACAGTTGAAGGTTGTTATGGTGAGCTGTATGTGTGTGTTGTGTGGTGATGGCGATACTTGTAAAGAGGGAATAATAAGACCAGAAAATCTATTCGAAACTCGGTGATGACCTTGACGTCTGAGTGGGGTAGCGATTCTCTTTTATTATCAGTAGTTCTAAAAAGTAACGGGCAAGTCCTTGTGATCTTGTTTTGGTGGTTGTATCGGTCTGGAGCTCTTTGACTGATGTTTGAAGGCTGTTCGATTCCAATTCGTCGTACATTTTGAAATAAAGTAATAGTATATTTAAAAGATTAAATAGTGTAGTATCTTAAACACGGAAGAGAGGTGACGTCATCCAAAGGTGATTCGGTTAAAGTATATCTGTGTTTGTGCTGTCTATGCGGGCGTAGATGTGCGGTGCTGGAGCGGAGCAAAACGCAATGGAGCCTCAGGGCACGCTTTCCAAGTTTGGGCAGCAGGGATCCGCTTAAGCGGATATCACCTTACACTTGAACGCTTCATAATAGTAATGGACAACATATACGGACAAAAGCGGAGAAAGAGGAGAGAGGTAATGGAAGCATTTATAAAGGGATAATTTTTGATTTGGCTCCGATGTATACTGGGGTTAAAACCGAAGAATGTGAAAGGAACACACACGATGAAGGAAAGCTGGTGGTGTCGTGTGAAATGTGTTTGTGTTTGTGTGGAACCAGGAGATGAGAGGTGGGAGAGAAGCGAGTTGCGATTGCTGGAGAGTGACTGTGGTGAGACAGGAGCTATTGTAGATCAACAATGTTTCTGGTATTTACTAGTAACCTGAAAAGAAGTCGGAACCGTCGGAAAATGAAGGTATGTGTTGGTTGTGACATATAGGTCTATTCTGAGGGTAATGTGAAGAAGTGCGGTTCTCTGGGATAATCTGAGATGTTTTGGATGGGGTGAGTAGAAGCTTAAGATTGATTGTGTTTTGCGCAATCTAAATGGTTGGAAAGGTGCCAAATTGGGAATGGTAATAACAGGTGAATTTTGGGGTGTCCGGGAGAAAATGAGATAGTAGGAAGGTGATTGATTTCTGTGAGGAGAGGAGTATGTGTGTAGGTAATATTTCTTTAAACAAGAGTATTCATTAGAATATTAGAATTGGTAACGCTATAGATGGTATCGAAGTGAAAAGTATAATTGATTGTGTGTTAGTGAAGAAGGAGATGTTGAAGTATGTATTTTGGTATGATAAATGCTCAGTGCAGGGGTAGGGGAATATGATTATATTTCGGATCAATTATGTTGCTTTGATGTAAGATAATGTATAGTGGGGGCTTGGATGGAGAGGAAGTGATGAGGAAGGAAGTGGGTAGGAATAAGAGTGAGAAGGTTAAGTGTAACACAAGGTAATAACGATAAGTATTTTGGCCTGCAAGTAAGATTCTAGTTGATATTTGAACAAGTTAAGAACTGAGCAAGAATCGAAAGCATAAAAGGAAGGCGGTTGTGTAGCAGTGAAAAAGAAGTAATGTGGAATGTGCTAAAGTAGGTTAGTTAAGAGAGTGGTTAGACATAAGGTGGTGGAATGAAGAGGTGATGCAAGCGGTTAAAAATAAGAAAGAAATTTGGTTGAATGTTCCAAAAGCCAATGATGAGGTTTCAAAAGAAAAATGTTTGGATTATAGGTGGAGGTGTAAAGGAATACTAATAGATGCATACGTAGGAGGAAAAAAGAGGTAATGAACAATTTGGAAGGATGTATGGGGACTTAGAAGGGAATAGAAACTCTTTCTGGAAGGAAGCGCGAAGGTTAAAGGATGAGAGTAAGAGGAATTTTTGCTGAGTATAATGAATCGGGATGGTTGCTTTTCGATAACTGATGATGGTGAGCGGGAAATGTGGGAAGGAACTGCTTGATAAATCTGTATAACATGGCAATAATGGAACAGGTGATAGTGAATGTGTGTGGGTTTGATGTGGTGCAAGAAAGGAATAGGCATTTTGGGTAAGGTGATAGTAAATGTGTGGGGGTTTGATTGTCGCAAGAAGGAATAGGCATGTTTTGGGATGAGGTCATTAAAAGGAGGAGGTAATGGGTAAGGGTAATGAGAAAGTTAAAAGAATGGTAAATCTGCTGTATAGAAATGAAATTACTAGGTGAAAGAGGATCAAAACGAAAGGCAAGATGGTTGATCTGGAGTGGATTTGGAAGCTGTGTAAACAGGCGTTTATGGGAGTTGTATAAAGTTCGTGAGGAATTGGTGGAAGGAGGAGCAGTAGTAACACACTATAAATAAGAGGGAGTAAGGGCGGATAAGGTGTAACTGTGAGTTAGGTAATTGCTTTAGTTGTCAGGTATTTGTATGGAAGAATAATGCTGTGAGTTGAAATGCGTTTGGTCTAGAAGCGTGCCGTGCGAGGTGATTGAAGGGGACTATATTGGTGAAAAAAAGGGTCCGGTTTAGGAGTGGTAGAGGAATGTGTTAGACTGATAGAGTTTGCGATTGAAGAAACAGAGAAAAAGAGGAGAAGAAAATAAAGTTGTAATTAGGGTTATGTTTTGCACAGGCGTATGATAGGATTAATTAGGGAAACTTTTATGAAAGGTGATAGTAAAATATGGTGTTGATGGTAAGCCTTTGAATGGGAATCAAAAGTATGTATGTACGATAGTGAAGCGTGGTAAGAAATAAAGTGAAGTAGAAAGTGATTTGATCAAAATATTAATAGCGGAGTGAGTCAGGGATGTATTATGTCTCCTTGGTTATTCAATTTGTATTGGATGAGGTTTAATGAAAAGAATGTAAAGGTTGGGTGGCAGGATTTGTTTAGGAATGATGGGGAATTTGAAAGATTGGAAGAGTGTTGTCCTATATCGTTCACATATCTGTTTGATTTGGCTATGTATGTGGTGCGCACCCTGAAGGAGAGCTTGAGAGATCTGTAGAGAGATTGCAGTGATTGTGAAAAGGAGGGGTTTGAAAATAAATGAGATACACAGTAGGTTATGGGTTGAAGTGAAGGACAGTTCTTGTGTGAAGTTATGTTAGAAGTGGTGAGCAATTGAGAACAGGTGTCTGAGTTTAAATATATAGGATATATGTTTGATGAAAAGGGAAAAGATGATGCAGAGTGTAGGAGGGAAGTTTTGAATGGCCGAAAGGTGATTGGTGCAATTAAATCGTCGGTGGATGTAAATGGACTAAAATTTTTGAGTGCCTAGGATCTTAAAGAGGTATTTTGTGTATCATGTGTTAATGTATAGCGTGAGGACTATGGTCCCTGGAATAAGAGATGTAGATCTAAAGTACAATATGTCCAGAAGGACAATCTTAAGGGCATGTTAAGTGTGAGAAGAATTGATAATATAAAGAATGAACGCATTAGGTAGTTGTGTAGTGTGAAGAAAGGTGTAAATGAGAGAATAAACGAGAGTACATGGATGGTTTGGTCAAGGAAAGTGATTGATGAATTATTCGGTTGGTTAAGCGGTGTTATAGTTCTGATCTGGAAATCACTGGCTGGGAGACCGAGAAAGTGGACTGAGTCCAGTAAGGAATGCCTGAGGAAGAAAAAGTGAGGTTGGTGCAGGGGCGAGAAGAGAGGTGCATAATAGGAGTGTAGGCGTGGTTTCTGGAAAGGTATTGTGATCCTGTCCTAAGAGATGATCCCATACATTGACGAGATAGCCATAGTGAGGATGTCCGTCGCGGTCCCGTGAACCTCTAGGATGGATTTTCTGACTGTAACGAGTTTTCACAAATAAGTAATAAAGGAGGCGTAAGGCTTGATTTCCTTTTTCGACTTGTTTGTCATAATCTTCTTATCTACTTTCTTTTTCCGGTGCATGTTACGCACCTTACCCCCCTTCTCGTGAGAGAAAGTGGATATGTTATATATATATATATAATATATATTATTATATATATATATATAAGGTATATATATATATATATATATAACTATATATACTATATATATAAATATATATATATAGTATATATATATATATATAATATATATAAATATAATATATATAAAGTATATATATATATATGATATAGATATATAATTTTATTTATATTAATATAATATATATATATATATATATATTATATATATATATAAAATATATATATATATATTATATATATATATTATATTAATATATATTATAGTATAATATAACGTTCGCTTTAAAAGGATGTAACCGATATATTATCGAACGAGCGATGTATACGATGTTTTTTCTAATTATTTAAGGCAATATGAAGGACAAGGTGTGCCAATGAAGTTTTTCTTTTTTAAAACTAAAGAATAACCCAAGATTAAATCGCCAAAATGTCAAAGAGTCAGGGTCTCTCCGCCTCAAGCGGGCTACGGGGAACTTCGTCCCCCCCTCTGTCCCACCGTCGGCCTGAGCCCCTTAATAAAATAAATAAAAAAAAATTTATAAAACAAAAATTTAACAAATAAAAATTAACATGATAAAAAGGAACCATGTGGCATCTTTTTCTCTTTTTCTATTGGACTTCAAGTTAACACGTCACAGTGCCTGGTTAGACCGATTAGTGTTGAGCGATATTTCGATATATGTATTTTTATGTAACATCCTTTTTAAAGAGAAAGGCCTATATATATATATAATTATATATAAAATATATATAATATATATATAATAATATTATAAATATATAATATATAATAATATAAATATATATATGATATATATTTATATATATAATAATATATATATATATATTATATATATATATATTATATAGATAGATAGATTAATACCAACGAATTAAACATTTTAAATAATTTATTAGCTCGACTAGTTTCGGGTAAGAATACTTTTTCCCATTTTCAAGGCTACAATAATAGATGATAAATTTTAAACAAAAATATTAATAGAAAAACTAATAAAATAATTTAAATAATATAAAGTAAAATAAATAAGTATATAGATAAATTAATAATTAAATATCATGAATAGTAAAGAGTTCCTAGATTTAACAATCTCCACTTTCTAATTATTAAAGAACTGTTTAAAATTTAGATTTTTCATTCTTAAGGTCGGTTGAGAAGCCAATATACAAGATTCTAAAAAACAACTGAAGATCGGGATTCCTCAATTGGGACATACCAAAATTGGTATCCTGTATATAGGGCTTTCCTGAAGGAGAATGAAGCCAGTTTATAGCTGATAGGGAGGATGATATGAATGGTCTAGGGTTCTATAATGAAATACCTTTATTGATCAGCAATTACCTGGTGGAAAGGCCCTTCGTATTTGTTCTTTACTATGTAGGTGGCATCAGCAGTCACCGCACTTGTAAGAATATATTAGAGCATAAAGGTAATGGAAGTTTATCTTTGAATTTAAAATATTTCCCAATTTGTTTTCACTCGAAAAATCTAAATTCTAAATTTAAACTGTGGAAAGGTTTGTTTTAAAACAACGTCAAGTTTTACGCACGAAAATCGTAAACTCATTCTTCCCAAGAAAAGGCAAACCTCATAATGCATAAATATCCTTAGAGGCTGTTAATTTTAGCTTGAGATTTGACTTTAAAATTTTTGCTTGAAAAGGTAGAAGTTTGTCGAAAAGTTGAGTCATAATAAGATTCTGGAACCCATTCTTCAGAAAATAATGTTTTTCAGTGTAATCAGTCTTTTGTAAATTAACATAGAGAGACAAATTTTGATCCCCTGGTCAAAAAAGAGTTTTTAATAAGTTGATTTTTAAATATATAAATATGAATATAATATATAATATATATATAAAGTTATAATATAATAATATATATAAAATAATATTACTATATATATATATATATAAATAATAATATATATATATATATATATATAATTATATGTATAATATATCGTATCCATATATATATATATATATATATATAATATATACTATATATATGTATATATATATATATATATATATATATATATTATATATATATAATATATATAAATATATATATATATTATATAAAGTATATAATATATAATATATATATATAATAATATATATATATAGTATATATATATATATAATATTATATATTAAACATTAGTATTTTATGAAATTCTCATAAAATGTCATTTTTCTCACTCTTTCTGACATGCTTTCAACACTGGACGGTCTTTCTGCTTTTCTTCTGCCAGTTGATCCGCATGTGTCAAAAATTCATTTGTTTCAGCTTTGAATTTGTTTATAGTTTGCGAAGTCATTAATTAGGATCTAATTTACCCAATTATCGTCTCTTGTTTTCCTATATAAGCTGTCCCGACTCCAATTTCTTTGATATAAATAATAATAACAATACCATGACCTGGGTCTGTTATTAAAAAAAAAAAAAAAAAAAAAAAAAAAAAAAAAAAAAACATTCCCCCCCCTTTTTTCATTCCCCAACCTCATATTCTTATAATATATCCAATATGTCTCTAGTAATATATCACAGAGATGGCTAGAAGATAAAGTACACAGACAAATAATATATGATTGCAGAGGAAAACGTAGTCCCAAGGTCAAAAATAATTTTCCGTTCTAATACAAGAGGAACTGAACCTCATAGAAGTAAGACTATGATTTCTTTATTAGGGTAATGGGTAAATTCCATATGTTTATTTAATTTTAATTTTACTATTCTGTCCAAATTTAAGAATAAAGTTTTTTATTACAACTTAGAAAAATTCAAGATGACACCACAATCAATGTGGAGTTGTATTACATAATAGATTCACAACAGCACTATACACCCACCAATTATATAGAGACTAATTTCATATTTCAAGAATTTTGACAATTCTATTGTTCATTAATGAGTTGATTGAAGGCTTCTTAGCTTCGGAGCGGCTCCAATGAACTTGCACCGGACTCCTAGCTCCGGAACGCTCCGGAGTTCGAAGAGGACCCTGCTCCAGGCTCAGGAGCACTTTTATATTGTAAGCTCCGGCTCCTCGGAGCTAAGATGAAAATAACGATATAGCTCCGCTTCATTTCAACACCATGGAGAGAAGGTCCCCAGCTCCTGGAGCTCAAGGTGTCGGAGCTGAACCCAACTTGACCAAACCTATCATTAATAACTTAAAAAAAATTTATAATTAAATTGTGTTAAAAAAATTATTTATTTCTTCACAGGAGATTATTATGCTAAGTCGGTTTCAAAATCATTAAATTGCAAATACTTAAACGCAAACGAATGCAGATTTAAAAAAATAAATGTAACCCAATTACGTAGTTATTTTTTTGCTTTCCTATTAGTTAATATTCATAAATCCTAAATCCACTCAACTGATAGTGATCATCTCACAAGTATGATAATTTTGAATAATTCTTCAAAAGTACAATGCTTCAAGTTCTCAACTATTAATCTTGCCTATATTATTTTGGTCGCCGCTTTTGATAAAAGTTGTCAACCAAGTTATTTAAGTATTATAATATAAGTATAATATATATATAATTATTATAATCTACTCTATATTATATATTTTATTATATATATATTTTTATGTATATATATATAATTATATTATATATATTATATATATATATTAAATTATATATATATATATATTATATATATATAATATATATATCCTAGTTATTCCCGAAAAAAGAGATTATTTAGTTTTTTTCTTTTTCTTTTCATATATTGTTATTATGTGAATTATATGTATAATAGCAATGAAATTTACATTTGTAATAGAACAGGTTAAAAAATTAATAAAATAGAGAAAAAATATAATTAAATATCATATACTATATATTTATACAATGCTATCAACGCCAAGCACACAGAGATTTCTCTGGGACATAGTTTTCTGTGTGCAAAATCTTACCCGAAAAAGTAATTGTTTAGGCTGATTCATGAAACTTTGTTCGAAATTTACTGCATCTTAATTCAAATCCAATATAGGTTAGGAACATTTTGAGTTCTATACTCGCATCAGACGATGCTATATTAGCGTTTGGGTTGCAGTTTACCATGACCCCTAAGATTCAGGTTATACTGTTTTGTTATGATATGAGCAAAACTAATGAATAGATAAATGAGAAAAAACAAAACACATAAGGCAACGTTTTCGTTCCCGGAAACTATATTTTTTTAACTTTCCTAGCTGTTACATATCCTATTTTAATTAACACTAAAATCTCTTTTTTTTTGCTTTAAAAAAAAAACAATTAAGAAGATATAAAAATAAAAAATGATCTAAAAAAAATACCCAAGCTAGTGTTGGCTCGGCGTGAACTAAAAAACGAAATAAATAAAATATTAGTACCTTCGATACACTTCTATATACACAGGAGATGGATCGCATATTTTATTCATATTGTATTTTGAATATTTACAAATTTTTCGGGATCTTTTCCGTTCCCTGCAAAGTAAGGAAAAAAAAAATAAACAAAATAAATATAATTGTAAATACACAGAATCAATATATAAAGAAAAAAATTAGAAACAGAAATACTTTTCAGCAGTCACCAGTGAAACTCATGTAAGGTCTTTATCATATATATATTAATAAAATATAAATCAAAAGGGACTGAGTACAATAAATGATGTATTCTGTTCGTATAGTATATTTATAATATATATATATTTATATATATATATATATTAATCATATTATATAATAAAAAAATAAAAAAATATGAATATGTACAAACATATATATTATACATATATAATGATATATATTATATATTATACTATAAATTATATATGTCGCATTTCTGTTTATGTTATTTCAGTTATGGTCACGACTCGATATGATATTCTATTATTTGGTATGACAACTATATAGCGACGGAGGATGATCAGCAATTCTGTAGACTGGCTATCGGATGGGAATCGCAATAATTATGCGGTTTCTCATTTAACTTTCACTACTCTATAACTCGTATTTGGATGTTGGTCGCCTTTGTTGCGGAGTACGTTGCGGGCTAAAGGAGCTGTGTATAGCATGCAGGGTGAATCAGTACCCATTGGCGACACTTTCAGGGATAACGTAGACCTGGTGTCTGGTGCAAGTCCGGTCTAAGGACAAGGCGTTGATAGAGCATTGAATCTGCAAATGAGCTCAGAGTGAGTAAAATCGATTAGAGAGAACTAAAGCGGATGCTAGGTGTATAAATTACGGCCAAGCCTGTAGGAATCAATTGAAGTGACAGAGAGTAAATTCTTATACTCTCGTTGTATGATCTCTATGACAGGTAAGGCGTCGGAGCCGGTTTACCTAGCGAAATAATATCTCTTTAAGTAGTTAAAAGCTACTTTTTACAAGTGGTAAGAAAAAGCTGAGAATCTCGGTAGGTAGTGAATAGCGACCGATCGGCCGGAGACGATGGACCACCCGACAAAAAGAGATAAGAAACTCTTGAAAGTATAATTAGCAAAGGGTTCTGGTAACCCTGGGAGAAAGGAATTACCTAAAGACTACACTTAGAGTAGGAACACTCAGAGAGAGGAGAGAAGAATACGTAGAGCAGTTCGAGATCTTTCGTAGTCCAACTTCTCGGGGATGAGCGAGGCAATCACTTTCTGTAGATGAATCAGGGGTCCTAACTTCTTGCAGAGCTTCTTCTTTCGTTGCTTCGTAGGTCGGATCTGATATTTCGCTTTTTTTGTTCTATGATTAGTCAAATTATCCGTCTTGTAGTTGTAGCAAAAGCGCGCTAACGTCGAATTATTTCTTTACAGGCTAATATAGGACAACAAGCAGAAATACAGATAATTTAATTTCTAACGGTAAAAGTAGTATGGTAAAGTTTATTAATGGAAAATTAACATATAAATAACAAGAAACTTATACCAAAAAATTATACTTTATTACAATTTGAACAATTTATACATGTACTTTTTATTTATTGATAATCACTTTATATATACATATTAAAAAATATATTCTTAATGGTCTAAAAGAAAGTAATGTGAGATTTTGTAATATATGATATAAATGAAAATTGTCGAAAGCTTCGCGTAGATGCCGTATTGCCTTCACATATCTGAACTCATATAATTAGTATAAAGCAAGTTGGAGTTTATTGTTTAAAGAGTTCATGTATTATTGCCTGAAAAGCTAAGTTTTTATAATATGATATTTTATCAAATATTGATAATATTTATTAATATATATTACAAAATCTAAATCCGAAACATAAAATCTGTTCTTTATCAACGACTCTCATAATGCATAAATAAGCTTCATTTTTAAATTTAATATACTTTGTGATATTATTCCTGTAAACGATTTCTTTTATTTCATTCTGTTAAGTATTTTTCGTTTGGGAAACTAACTTAAACACTTCACTATATATTACTTCCAGCAACCAGAACAGGAGATGATTCCATGCCTGAATAGCGGAAATACCGGGTGCGAGGGAACAACCTTAAAGGAATGGACTGAGTGGATCTAGTCCGAACGGCTCTATTAGAATTTGTATTTTTTATATTTGAATAAAAAATCCCTAAAAGGGGGTCACAGGTTGCTATCTATACCTGTAAGGGACTCTACGGGGAGAGTTAATCGTACTAGTAAGGGGGCACTGAGAAGAATGACAGTAGCGAATTCCTTAGGACATCAAGCAACGTCAGGGAATACGATCATGCAGGGTACATCGAGGATCATCAGGATCATTCAGGGAACAGAGACAGTAGGATCATCAGTTACATCAGAGATAGGATCATCAGGGACATCAGGAATCGTTGACGTTTACCGGTTCTCATAAAAGCAGCTTTTTAAACGGGCTTAATTGAGACTAACTGGTATGTTTGTACCATCTTCCTGATTCCTATCCTTGAACAATGTGGCATATCGTTGAACGGACTTGAAAGGAACCAATAAGGGAGCTTCTAAGGGTTTCTGATCATCAGTCATTAGGGAAGACATAAACAGTCTTGAGTGCGTCCGTATTATATGAAGAATTGTTTAAGGAGTTGAATAGTAGAAGGTCTCTTAAGTCCAATTCTTTCATGTGGGTGATAAATTTCTTCATTCATAAAAGAATCCATTTCTTGTTTGTTGTTAGGAGAAGATTGAAGAATGTTCCATAAGACAAAGTGGAGTTTTTTTCCATGTTACTGCTTTAAAGGCGGATAACCGGAATCGTTGGATGCCATCTGAGACTCAGTAGAGTGATGGGTAAAGACAGAAGCCAGTTTTCTTTACGTGCCGTCAAGGCAGTCTTGAGAGATCGGTGAAACCTCTCTATCTGGGAAATTTGTTTGTGGGTGTGACGAGGTTGTTCGAATAGACGATGTGAAACCAACATAAATTGCCAACTCATGACAAGACTCGTTATCGAATTGAGGACCCTGTATCAGAAAGCAATCATAGAGAGGAGACACGAATCTGATAATACTGCACATAAAAAGCATGAGGCAAAAGATTTGCGTTAAGTGTTTGTTATTGGGAAGGCGTCAGCCATTTTGGGTGTTTCGGTCGAATGCAGGCTAAGGTAGACTAGCGAAAAAACTGAGAAAAATTCATCAAATGTGTGAAAGGTGAAGAAAGGATCCACTATATCTATATAATGTTTGAATTCTGGAAGTAGGAATTTCTTAATGGAGTGACCCGTTGTTTTGGTGTGAACGACCAGCCTTTAGACACGTGGCACTGCTTCACAAGTGCTAACAAAAGCCTTAATGTCTACGATCCATACAAGGCCAAAAATTCTTTTTTATTGATTCAGTCGTAATAGTACCTTGATACCAGTGATGGACATTTGATTTGCATTGTATTTAAATCTTATTTTGGAAGGCGAGCTGGTCTTTCGGTAAAATGGTGCTGGGAAAAGAAGTAGATGGTATCGCACCATATCTGAGGATTGTCCTGGCAGGAAAATTACACTGAAGACGATCATGATCGAGGTTTTGAATTTTCAACTCAATTTATTTTCTTGAAGGCGAGCTAATTGCGGGCTAAATCGACAGCGATCCAACTGATAACCGGAATGAATTGCCGGAAAGGTGTGCCACCATGTGGTCTGCTGACTGCTGATATAACTGCTGTATGAAATTATTCTGTTAGATACTGAGAAGATGTCCGCTGTGTTGACGATCAACTTTATTGCAGAGATTATTATTGGAGTAGAAGAGCGGGAAACAAGAGGTTTGTGATCTGTGCACAAGGGTAGACAATCTTCCTTAAGATCAAGTTTTGAATAGAAGGACAAAAGCATAATAGCTTCACAAAAAGTTCTCAATGTCGAAAAGCAGAATACTTCTTTAGGGATTGATAAAACTTCTTGCTTGTAGAAGGTCAAATGGACAGGTTATGACACATACATCAATGCATGCTGGTAGTAAATAGCGCTTAGGCCGATTGGAAGTATTGACATGCTGTACAGTTACGAGTTGTATCAATGGTGAGACCATTTAAGGTAATGAGAATGGGAGTAATTTTAGGTTGTTGCATTTGAAGACTTCTTAGTATGCTTTGAATAAGCTTTCCACTCGTCTCTGGAGTCATTCAACGAGATTTATCCTGTGGTATGAAGACTTGGCTTTTTCAGATGAATAGGGAAGACGATTGGCAAAATTAGGGATAAATCTTCTGTAATAATCCTAACATCGTCATAGGTATCTTCGTAGGATGCTGAATCGCACGTAGAGAAAACCATGAGATGGATTTTTCTTTTTCGTTTTGGGAGGACAATAGAACCTCTGAAGACACTGGTGTACGCGAGAAAATTGAGTGGAAAGATTTGGTTATTAATTTCTCATTTTTCTAAGAGTATTTTAAAACATGTTTTCCTTGATGGAGGTTTAAGGAAACTTTGTTTCAGCATAATTTATGTTTCAGTTTTGGACGTAAGAAAAAGTATAGACAATCATACTCACCATAGGTAAACACGAAGGGAAGGTCTCTGAAGATGGAATCCCTTACTCTTTGAAATGTAGCTCCCCGCTGTTCTTTAAACCAGAAGGCTTAGATAATTCGATGAGACAAACGGAGTGACTGACTGCTGTTTTCTCTATATGCTCTTCTGGTCTAGAGGGGATTTGGTGATGAAGCTTTTTGAAGTCAATCCTGGGAACTATGTAGAGTCTATGCAGCGCGTTGAGATAGGCTTGGATGTGTGGAAGTGGGATATCTATCCCTGTTTTTGTATGCTTGTTAAGGGCTCTGAAATGCCACAATGGTCTCCATGTTCCAGGTGTTTTCTTAGGCACAAGGTGTAAAGGAGACGCCCATGCAGATTTCTTTGGCCTCACTATTCCACTTTTTAGAAGAAATTGTCAAATTCAGCTTTGCGCCTTAACGTTGTTCGTCAGGTAATCGGCTGAGCTCTGGGGCAAATAACTGGGGTTGAAATCACCTTTCCTTATATATTGTTTGGTCCAATTATCTTTAATCTTACTAGAATTTGATGTCTATATGGTGAAAATTAAGGACGGGGACATCTGTAGGAGCAATTAATGTTTCATATTTTTGTCTGGGGGGTGTTAACTATAACTTGTCTATCTTTTAAAAATATATATATATATAATATGAATAATATATAATATATATATAATATTATATAATAATATAATAGTATATAGTATATATATATAGAAATATATATAATATATATATATATATATAATATATATATTTATATTAATATATTATATATTATATAGTTATATATAATATATAATATATATATATTGTCAGAATTGTTGTTGCTGTTTATTCGCTGATATGAAATGGTAAAGTAATCAGCTATAAAATGGTATATTCAAGGATAATCAAAATCTCAAAGGACTGCTTTTGAAGGTACCTATGTTTTTTTATAAAAGTAAGTTCTAAATTTTTAACTATAAGTAACATTTTTTTTACCACTGTTAGAAACTTTATTTTATTTAATACATTTTTTTGAGGCGTTTGCATTTTTTTAACTTTAAATTTCATGTACTAAATACTGATTTTATGATTCGGATAAATAATTTTCATAAAAAAAACAAAAAAAAAAGCTATTTTATAGAAAATTTTCTTTTATATAACGCCAAAAATAATTAAACGAAAATGTCATGATTAATTACATTTTCTTTTTAAAAGAATGGCTTATTAAGACCCCCTCGGTTATGGGAAGAGCCTGGAGTGGAAAAGGAGAACTCTGCACGAGTGGCAAACAGTTCAAAAAAATTCTTTTGCAGAAAAATCTGCAGGTAAGAACATTGTTTTATAGGATGAACACACACACACACACACACACACACACACACACACACACACACACACACACACACACACACACACCACACACACGCACGCACATGATCACAACGCACACACACACACAAATACATACACACACACATCACGCATACAATACACATACACATACACATACAATACACATACACATACCATACACATACACATACACATACACATACACCCATACACCATACACACACATTCCCTCGTTTTATTAGTGTTATTTGGTTCTGAAATGTTGAAATATACGTTTAACTAGGGTGGGGAAGGATAACCAGATAACTTTCCGTATTCCGGCAATTTTTATCTCAAGTTAATACGACCCGGAATCAATTATTATTCGCGTTCAGGGATAGCTGCATTAGTAAAACACAAACTATTCATCTATGTTAACTCTCAATAGTTCCAAATAATTCAATTATTATTAATAAAGTAACAAAATATATGAATTTTCATTTACATTTCTTTATATATATATAATTATATATTAAATATTATTAGTTATTATAATATTATATTATATATAATAAATATTTAATATATATATATTATATATATATATACTATATATAACTATTATATATATATATATTATAATATATAATATAATATATTATATATATATATATAATATATATATAATTAATATATATATTATATATAATATACAAATATACTATATATAATATATTAGTTATATATATATAGTAATAATATATAATATATATATATATATCATATAATAATATATATATTATATATATTATATAATATATATATATATATTATAAATATATATATATATATATATAAATATAATATATATAATATACATATATACGCAGTATAGAGGTGCACAAAACTGAGCCAATCCTGCTTCCGGAAGTTAAGTTGCAACCGAATTGTTGCAAGAAATTTGGGGCCCCCATAGCACATTTTGCAACATTTGGTTTTTTTAGGTTGACGTGTCAAGGTCAGGGTTTTAAGGTCGGTGAACCGAATTTTGGTCTGGAAGACGTTTCTAGGAGGTTTAGCCACCCAAAGGGGGCGGTATGCCCCAAAGTGGGCTTTTTTTGTT
>JABUQX010006929.1:0-19521 GCA_015478945.1 Trachelipus rathkii
AGCCCTTGGATTAAAATTCTTTCATTTATTTAGTTACACAAAAACAAAAGACACATATTGATTTAAAAAACAGATTCTTCACAAAAATAATTTTAAAAAGTTACAATAATTGCGAGCTTTCGTCTCCATCAGGGAGACCTCTTCAGGCAAAGGAACAACGCATCTGAAATCTGTCAACGTAGAAAGCACCTATTGTTAGTTGGTTATCTTCTTCAGAGAATTTTGGAAGTATCTTGAAGACTTCATATATTCGTTTTGCAAATGGTCTAATTTTACCTCACCAGGTTGTTTATTAAAATTGTTCGAATTATAGATATAGAATGATTCCAGGATTCTTCTTGCATTTGTATTAATAACATTTCCAATGTTTTTCATATTGTCAATGATAATAAGGTGATTAAAGGATCTTCTATGAAATGTAAGAGCTGAATTAATACTTTCTTTTTTTAAGTCTGTTTGACCTACATATATTTTTTCACAGGATGTACAAGGTATTTGATATACGCAGCTGTCAGAAACATTTTCTTTACATTTAGGGGGTCTAAAATTATTTTTTGGAGAAACAAACTTGGATACGATAAGAGTAACAATGCTAGTCACGGTTTTATTGATATTATATATATTATTGTTATTATTATTACAAGGTATATATGTATGTTATTACATATTTGATATATATTAATGTATGGATGCATATATCAAGTATAAATAGTTATTATATATAGCAGCAAAGCAGCAGCTACATATTGCTATTGGCATATAGAGCAAAGATATAAAGAGCATATTGCTATTATGTTATGCTACAGTATGCTATGGCTGGGCTACTGGCTATTGTAAGTAATATGTATTATTACAGTTGGCTATTACAAGGTTGCTATATTATTATACATACATATATATGTTACTGGCTGCTACAAGTTGGTTATACACACCTATAGATATATATTGAAAATTATATATATATAGAGAGAAAAGATATATATATATATATATATATATATATATATATATATATATATATATATATATATATATATATATATATATATATATAAGAGAGAGAGAGAGAGAGAGAGAGAGAGAGAGAGAGAGAGAGAGAGAGAGAGAGAGAGAGAGAGAGAGAGAGAGAGAGAACAATATTTAGTCTATAAATAATATTATTATTTTTACTAAATTACTGTTATTTATACAGAAGTAAAACTTCTAAGGCAAATAATTGCTATAATAATAATAATAATAATAATAATAATAATAATAATAATAATAATAATAATAATAATAATAATAATAATAATAATAATAATAATAATAATAATAATAATAATAATAATAATAATAATAAAATAATTTTAAAATATTATAATAATAAAATAATTCAAATTCAAATTTTTTTTTTTATTCAGGGTAGCGAAGCTACAATTAATTCATTTAATAGCATAGATACACATATAGGTTTATATTATTACAATTTCAATATACCAATAAATCATATAAAACAGGATGTAATTTCCCTACTATCTGAAATGGGGCTACTAGTTGCAACACAGTGTTGTGTCCTTTAAACCTCGAATATAATAACGATGACAAAATATATTTTAAGCAACAACAATAATGATGCCTCTTCCTTTCTAATAGTAATTTTATTTGTATTGGATGTAGAATAATAATAATAATAATAATAATAATAATAATAATAATAATAATAATAATAATAATAATAATAATAATAATAATAATAATAATAATAATAATAATAATAATAATAATAATAGTAATTAGAATAATGTTAACAATACATAGTGAATATCACGATCAAAATAACAACTATAAGTTGTGCCATAACACACAATAATTATGTTACAATAATGTCAAAAATGATGATGATGATGATAATAGTAGCAATATCAACATCAATAATAACAACGATAATAATCATAATAATAACACAGGCCAACAAAATTTTTATATTTTTTTGGTGCCTAGAAATTTATTACTGATTTTAACTATATTTGGACCGCTGAATCCAAATATGAAATCAGTTTTTCCCTATCAGCTCTATTTTTTTAGATATGTTTTTTTGACGTGCACTTTTACACGAAATATGCAGTTCTAACTTCATTTTGTGCACTTTAAAACCTCATATACAATAGGATTGGTTCCTGTATATATTCCCCTATTGTCAGTCTGCCTTCCATTTATTTTCAAGAAAATCCACCAGATGGAATAAGTTTAGTTTATTTTTAGTTGTTTTTCTTTGATCCATGGATTTAACCTAAAATAGTGTTACGTATGTATCACTAAAGTGTTATATCTTAGAAATATGAGCTGCTAGGCAAAAACTAATGCCATATTTGACTTCAGCGCATCAAAGTCATTTGAAATCAGCTCTAAATACTCCGGCACCAAAACATGTGTTGCACAGTGTAATAATGTAGGGATAATCATAACCACAGTTAACACATAACCATAATTACAACTATAGCATATCAAATTACAATTTCTATTTCAATAATAATAATAATAATAATAATAATAATAATAATAATAATAATAATAATAATAATAATAATAATAATAATAATAATAATAATAATAATAATAATAATAATAATAATAATGATAATGATAATGATAATGATAATAATAATAATAATAATAATAATAATAATAATAACACACACACACACACACACACACACAAAATACAAATAATAATAATAATAATAATAATATGAACAAGTATAGTTTGCAGCCGACAGTGTTCCTTAAAAATGTATTTTTGCGGTTTACCTCAGTGTGGTTTTTGCCTTTACATGTCCTACTAAAATATAACCTGGCCAGTAATTTACAGATGTATACAGCTTGTTTCAAGTTAGGATAATAATAATAATAGTAATAATAATAATAATAAATATAATAATAAAAATAATAAATACACACACACACACATTAATAATCATAAGGGTATGTCATTATTTTTCATTATTATTAATATTATTATTAATATTATTATTGACACATTATTAATAATAATAATTATAATTATACATATATTATTATTATTATTATTATTATTATTATTATTATTATTATTATTATTATTATTATTATTATTATTATTATTATTATTATTATTATTATTATTATTATTATTATTATTATTATTATTATTATTATTATTATTATTATTATTATTATTATTATTATTATTATTATTATTATTATTATTATTATTATTATTATTATTATTATTATTATTATTATTATTATATCATTTCACTATTTGGAAAACTGCAGGTTTTCACAACAAATTAAATAATATATATATATAGAAGAAGTAGAAGAAAGTATCTATATATATATTTTATATTAGAGCATATTTTAAGTTATTATTAGTTATTGTTGCTAAGTACACATATAAATATATATATATATATATATATATATATATATATATATTTATATTATTATATAAGAGTTATGAGTAGTATAGTTAAGGAGTAAAGCAGCGCAGAAAGTTATAGATATATGTTATATTTATATACATGTTATATATATGTTAGCGTTATATATATATATATATATAAGGTTATGTTGCTGGTTATATGTATATATAGCATATATGCCATATATTATTGTTGGTTACATATATTATATACATATATATAAGTTGTTATATATATATACATATTATTACATATACAGCATATATATATGTTGGTTACTGTTGGCTGCTGCTAAGAGCGCCATTGCTAAGGAGCATATGCAAGGCTGCTGGCTGGTTGCTGTTGGCTATTGAAGAAGCAGTAGCTAGATATAGGCAGCACATGGTGCTGCTGCTGCTGGGTTGCATGCTACAGCATATATACAAGTTGGCTATTGTTGGCAGCATACATATACATATTGTTAGCATGCTATAGCTGGCTAAGGTTACTGGCGTCATTGCTGTTGGCTGGAAGAAGTTGGCATGTAATACTGTTACTATGGCTGCTGGCTGGCTACATATATACATGTAGTATATAGTATATATATATATATATATATATATATATATATATATATGATATATATATATATATATATATTATAAAATAAAAAATGAAATTAATAATCATTTTTTTTCGAATAATTAATTAAAACTTAATAAAAACGAATTAAAAAAATAAATGGGAAGAAAATTAATTTGAAGTGAATTTACATTTATAATTAGTAATTAAAATTTTTATTTTGAAATTTATTTTTTGAGATGTTGCGTGTCTTACATATCGATATATTGTATTTTTGTAATCAATATATCGTTTGGATGATATATCGGCATATAATCGTTAATCGTTTGAATAAAATAGTAGTGATGATCACGAACCGGGGATCAAAGGAATCCACCGTTCTGACGTCACTAAGCACCTCCCCTTTTGTGCTTATTTGTCTTATGTTGTTATTTTTGGTTGCAAGCGGGTTCATGTATGCACGCACACACACACCTATACACACACACACACACACACACACACACACACACACACACACACACACACACGGAAATGATGTCAAATTTTAGTTGTTGTTGCTTTATGATGCGTGCGCATGAAGTATCTACTTTTCATATATATATATATATATATATATATATATATATATATATATATATATATATATATATATATATATATATATATATTATATATATATATATATATATATATATATATATATATATATATATATATTTAATTTACTTTAGTCAGGGATTTAATATAATTTTATTTAAATTAAATTAGTTTTAGCCTTAAATAATAATACGTTTGCATAACTTATGAGCCTTTATAGCTAAATTTACAAAGTTGAATTCGAACCATCGTACTTTACGACGTTTTACTGGAGCCAGAGTCCTATGAGCTACCTTAAGTGGTTTCATACAAAAAAAATGGAAAAACATAGAGTGCATAAGAGAAGAAGACGAACAATGGATGAAGAAGGAAAAAGAACAAGTCGAAGATAGAGCAATACTCCGGTATCGGAGTCGAAGCAGTTGCAGTGTGGTGCTGAGTAAGCATAAATTCGTTTAATATTCCAATATTTGTGTCATTTTACATGCTTCTGACCCCATAGATCCCGAATTTGATAGTTTTAAGCTGCTGCGGGGAGTCTGAACACCATCAGGGAGTGCGACCCCTGAAGAAAAACTTGCTTTGGCCTGTCTATTGCATGTTACATCAATCCATATGTACCGAAGTGCCAAAGGATGAGTTCCTGAGGAGTCTGAAATGGCAAGAAACCGCATGAGATGGGGACCGCAACCCTAAAATGGGTTTTACCCTTAAAAATGAAATGAAATATTCTAATAACAAATAATTGCATAGATGATCACTATATCAGCCTCAAATCTCATTTTCTTTAGGCACATGTAAACTAATATATTTCTTTTGCATGATGAAATATTTATATTATGCTTAAAGTTTTTATTTTCATTTATTCTAAACTTTTAGTTTACATGTATTAATTTATTTTTTTAAATATATTTTAAAAATTATTAAAAAAACATTTTAGGCTTCTACTAAATTTAAAATTTTTTTTTATTAAAAAAATGGATTTTATTGACGATAAGGCAGTACGTCAAGAAAGCAGTAGCGCAAACGCCCACATCAGTCCCACTCCCAGTCAGCCATACGCTATTGCATTTTTGACACTGTTTTAGGGTCAATGAATAACATATTTTTACTTTATTGTTTGTATAACATAACATAAAATATGTTTTTGTATACATATTACATAAACTTATTAAAAACATTTTATGTTTTTACTAAATTTTTACTAAATTAGAAAATGTTTTCATTTTAAAATGTTTATAACATAAGTGCTAACGTACAACATACAACATACAGGATATTAATTACGGCATCTCTCTCTCTCTCTCTCTTTCTCTCTCTCTCTCTCTCTCTCTCTCTCTCTCCTCTCTTCTCTCTCTCTCTCTCTCTCTCTCTCTCTCTCTCTCTCTCTCTCTTCTCTCTCTCTCTCTCTCTATATTGTCTTACCTGACGCAACTAAATTTTCTTAACTTCTCAAGGCACAACTAAACTAACGTCACATGATGCTACTTACATGAAAGAGTTTCTTTCTGTGAGCGTGCCTGTTTCGACTCTAACTTGTGCACATCTCCTTTTCTGATGTATAGGTACAATAGTATTTAGACGGTACAACCTAATTAACTATCAGCGCATCTATTTCGGATATATCTGTTTTACAATACATTCTCTCTACTAATAACTTATGTCCAAAAGAGATTCAGACACTGACCTTTAATCAGGACGGAAATGAATGACATACTGCAATACGAATTAGACTGATTGGTCTATTACCTTCCATCAGGTTACGGAGACGATATAATATATATATAATATTATATATTGTGTATAATATTATATATGATAATTATAATATAATATTATATATATATATATTATTTATTGTGCTTATATATTATAATATTAAATATTAAATTTATAATAGTAAGATTATATTATAATATAATATATATATTATATTATTATATATGGCTTACAAGATTATTTTTTTATATCTCAAAAAACTACGATAGCTACAAAAAAATGAATACTTTTTGAATTCATCGAACATTTTAATGCCGGCAAAACATCTTTTAATAATATAATTACACCTATAATCATTATTACATTATTAGTAAAATATCATGCTTCGCCAGGAATGTGCCATGACTGTACCTGATTGCGAAGCGTTAATAAAATATTATTTTACAAAAAAAAAAAACAAAAAAAAAAAAAAAAAAAACATTACTGCAAATTATATATCGTGTCGCATCTATTCAAATCTCTTGTATAAATCACAGACTCTGTGCATGTTTGTTTATTTGTCCAACTATTGCGAACACAAATGTGAATATGAAAAGCATCGTTTTCATTCCTTGTTTCGGTTTAGTCAATTTCTGTTTCTCATTTAGGAAATCCGAATACCTTTCAAATATTTATATAAATATATAATACTAATATATATATATAATATATATAATATAATTATAATACTATATTTAGATATTACAGTGTAGTTAGACGTATTGAGTATGTTGGCTAGTTAGGTTAAGATAGGTTAGGTCAGGTTAGGTCCATGTAGGTTAGTTAGGTTAGTTAGTTATGTAAGTATGTGATATAAGGTAGGTTAGGTTAGGTTAGTATTAGTTAGGTTAGTTAGGTTAGGCGGTTAGGGTTAGGTTAGGCTAAGGCTAGGTAGCTAGCCAGGCTAGCTAATAAGTTAGTTTTAGGTAGTTAGCGTCACGGTTATGTAGATATGTATAGTAATGTGTAGGTTAGGTATATTAGTTAGGTTAAGTTAGGTCTCTAGATAATTGAGTTTAGTGGTTTTGTTATGTTACTTCTTTTCAGTGGTGATGCCCCTAATCGTATTCACACGTGCTCTACGATGGTGGCGTTGTGCCTCCTGGTTTCAGAATTTATAAAAAACTTAACGATGATAACTGTTAACGTGAATAAAAATTCTCGCTTCTTTTAACAATTGTAGCCGTTCCAACTCATCTGTTTAATGTGCGGCTTTGCCATTGAATCACTTTATATTAACATCTGGCCAACTAATAATTAATCAATATTTTACCGAGCAAATATTACGCGCATGAAACTTGCATTCCAACACTGCTTTAAATTGCAACTTATTATATACACTATATAATTTCATTATATAATCATATATATAAAATATATAATATTATATAATAATAATATTAATATATAATATACTTTGATATATTATACATATGTATTATATATAGACTATTATAATATATTATTATATATTATATATTCGAAACAACAATATTTTAAAATTACGATAAAAGTTCTAAATATTGCAAACAAAAAATATAAACTATCTTTATTTTTCTTCTATGGTGAAATTAAGGATAAACACAGCAAATAGAAAATTAAATGTATTACGTATTCACTCCCAAAACCTATTCAACAATGAGACAGTAAGATCCAACAAAAAACAGTAACTTATGACATTGCTTCAAGAGGAACACACACACACAAACACACACAACACCAACACAACATATATATATATATAAAATATATTATATATATATATATATATATATGTACATATACTAATAAATTAATATTTTATCTAAGTACTATATCATAGTGAGGGAATTAAACAGGATTAGGGTCGTCTAAACCATTTCAAATTTAATAGCTGAGTTTCATTTATAAAATGGACAACTCAAATATTATTATCAACCACCAGCCAATATTATTAATATAATATTGTAATTATAATTATAAATATAATATATATATTAATATAAAATATAGTTTATTATATTATTTATATATATTCTTATTAGTAAATGTAAAAATTCAGGTATTCTAATTTAAATATATATGAATAATATAAATTTTCAACACTCACAGGGTCGGAGAAAAAATCAGGACCATCGTTACAAATTTCTTTGCCAATGCGATTCTGGAGTCTTCAATGTTTTGACGTTGAAATGCCCGATACCATGAAATTGAATTTAATTATTACATATAATAATATATATTATATAATTATAATCGATATATTATAAATATAATATTAAATTTAGATATATACGTATGTATATATATAATAATATATATATAATATATTATATAATATAATAAACTAATTTATATATACTATACATATTATTTATTAATATATATATATATATTAATATAATAAATCTTAATATAATATATTTATATAAATAATATAATATATATATATATATATATATATATTATATATATATATATATATATTACGTAGTTGTATATACTTTAAACTATATACTATATACTAATATAATAAAATCGTTTAGATAGATTATCTTTTTTTTAAATATATGTATTTTGATTTAGTTTGCCATAATATTTGTTTTGATTATGTTTAGCAATATTATATATATCTTATATATTATATATAATAATATATATATATAAATATCTTATATATATAAACTGATTTAATAATTAATATATTATATATATATAGATATATTATATCATATATAATTATAATACTATATTAAAATAATATGTATAGATACTATATTATATATACTATATATATATATATTATAATATATCATATATATACTATATTATATATAATAATTATCATATATATACTATATATATGATATAATATATACTATATATAAGATATATATATTATATATATATATATATGTTATATATAACATATATATATATATAATTATATATTATTATTTACATATGCAGATATTTGAATAATTTATACATTAAATTAATAAAGTTATAGAAAAAAGTAGAGTATCATCTATCTTGTAAAAATAAATCGTAGATATATATATATAAATAAATTAAATTTTAATATATATATATATATATATACTTATAATACATATATAAATAGCTATATATATATATAATAGAAAATATAATTATTTATATAGATTACTATATATATATATTTATATATAAAAATATATATATTATATATATCATAATAGTATATATATATCATATATATTATGATATATTATATAAGATACATATATTATATTATATATTACTATAATATAATATATTAGACAATTAATACTTATATATATTATAATATATATAATATATATATACATACTAATATATTATATATATATATAATAATTATATATATTTTATAATTTATAATATATAATATATATATATAATAATATATATAAATGAACTTAACCCAAGTTGATCCCTGGCTACGATAGAAAGAAAACAATATTTCTCTTTAAATTCATCCCAAACTATACTATATTTGAATATTTTATAATGCAGGCAGAATACTTGTGTCTGGGTTTTATTCAGCCCCCGACGGAGTATGTGGTAAATAATTAAATAATATAAAATCAAAATACGCTTTAAATATTTGTTGCCGCCTTAGGTGACTCTGACGCCTGACCGAGCGGTCTCCTCGTTGTATTGGGAATTGCTTATGATGACTGCCATATAACCGAAAAGAATAGCTATAGATATATCACTAGATTATATACGTTATATAGTATTATATATATAGTATAAATATAGTTATATATTAATATATATATATATATACTATAAATAGATATATATTATAATATAGTGTATTGTGTGTGTGTGTCAGTATGTACGGTGTGTGTTACAGTGTGTCCCTGCTTAATAGAATGGAAGGACAAACACACTACATCTATTCCTTGAGATCGAAGGCGAGCTTCACGTCTTCTTTTTCCCTGTTAATAAAAACATAACCTTCAATACGGAAACAAAAGAGCGAGATGAGACGGAAATTAACTATCGCTAAAAAGATTAGTAAATTATTCCATACTTTCCAACTATCGTAATTGTTCTTCTAATGTTTAAGTTTCATAATTTATTAAAGTAAGTTAGTCTTAAGTTATGATATATACTTTCATTATATTATATTTATAATTATATATATTACATATATAATATATTATAGTTATATATTATAATAATATATATATATATATAAGATATATATAATATAAATATATAATATTTGTTTGGTTTTTTTTACTCTGTTTCCTTCAAATTTTATGGAAGAAATACCAACCTTCGAAAGTAAGTCGTGAGTATAAGAGCAGATGATGGAGAGAAATGAGAGAGAGAGAGAGAGAGAGAGAGAGAGAGAGACGAGAGAGAGAGAGAGAGAGAGAGAGAGAGATTAGAGAAGAGGAATAGATAGATAGATAGATAGATTAGAAATAAAGATAGATAGATGATATATAGAAGAAAATAGAGAGATGTATGAAGAGAAATACATGAAAAGAGCCTAAAAGATTTTATTACTTATACATCTTCCTCTAACTTTTTTGCTCAAAAATGAAACTTTTTTGTAAGTTTTCGTCACGACTCGTTTAAATAAATAAAAAAAGTTTTCATTACTCTCTCTCTCTCTCTCTCTCTATCTCTCTCTCTCTCTCTCTATATTATATATACTATATCAGATATCATACTTAAAATATATAGATATAGTATATATAATTTATATATATATATATTATATATATATTATATATATATAATACGTAGTTATATATTATTAATTATATTTATATTATTACATATAAAGAAAAAATAAACTCCATTTCCTAAGAAATCATTAATAGATTAACATATAAAATATATATATTATATTATGATTGTATAGATATATATAAATATTATAGTATATATACTAATTATTTATATAAATATACTATATATTATAAGCTATATTATATATATATATATATAGTATTCAAATTAAATATATATATTTATATATATATATTATATATATATAATATATAATATAGTAAATATATTATAGACATATATATATTTATATCTACTTATATTATAATAATTTTATAAATATACTTAATATTCTTTTCTCAAAGAGCATGAAATGGTATTAAAGTTTTTATATATTAATTTAATATACATTATGAAAGAAAACAAAGATAGTATTTGATATTAAATTATACTGAGTATAATAATTATAATAGGATATAAGTATAATATTATTATCATAATATATAATATATATATATATATAGATAATATAATATATAATATATATATACATATATATATATATATATATATAATATATTATATTATTAATATATATATCATATAAATATATATATATATTATATATATTAATTATCTATATATATATACTTACAAGCAGAGCTAGAATTATTCTCCGGATTTGAGATTTAAGAATTATATATATAGATATAATATTAATATATATAATTATATAATATTATAAATTTAATATAATATATTATATATATATAGTATATTTATATATATAATTATTATTATATATAATACATATGTCCATAGTATATTCATATATATTCTACTTCAATAAAAAGAACCATAGAGTAACTTAAATGATAGCAATTTTAAATAGCGAAAAAATTTTATTTTTTAAAAAATTCTTCATCTTGATCTCTTAACAACAAAATGATTGATCACTTTCTCCGTTAATATTGTGTAGTTATGATGAACACTCATTAAAGACAGATAAGTTAAGCTTTCTTTTTCTCCTGTTGAATTGAAAAAGTGTTTTAAGCTTTTTCAGAGAAGAAAAAAATATTTTTTTATCGAGTGCTCGTTTTGAGAGAGGTAAATGCTATTCCTTAACTAGTCAAATGTGACATGTACTTAAACAATTGAAAGTGATATTAACAATTGAAAATGTGACTGTACTTAGCACATTCAAATGTGACTGTACTTAACAATTCAAATGTGACTGTACTTAACAATTCAAATGTGACTGTACTTAACAATTCAAATGTAACTGTACTTATCAAATTTATTTACAAATTTAGTAAATATTTTTAATTGATATAGATTTAATGAGAGACTCTTGTAAAGATTAGTAAGTATGTATCTATATTGCTCACGAACTTGCTCTCTAACAGGTTTGAAAAATCATAAAATATAAAGAAATTGTAATTACCTTTTTATCTTTTCATTTTCATTGATTGCACAGAGGTATTCCCATTCTTGCATTAACAGCAAGCACAAGACTTCTGTTGAAACTTCCAAATGTTTGAAAATATTTCGTCGAATGTATTGTTGAAAATCTTCAAAACAAACACCTCCATTAATTGATAAGAACGTGCTGTCACTAATTATGGAGACTGTAATGTAGTACATAATGGAAGTGTGAAAGAAAGTAAAGTTGAAGTCAAATAAATTTATAACTAATTTAATTTTGATTACAGATTTCAAATGATCTGAGTTTTCTGAAGATGGTTCAAATCTTATCTACTTAAGTTCGATCTCCATCCAAAATGCTTTAAAATTTCTTTAGATCTTAACAATCCATTTTAACTTTCCACCAACCTTGTTTTGCCCATTTGTGTGAGTTTTGTCGCCCATTTGTGTGAGTTTTGTCGCCCATTTGTGTGAGTTTGTCGCCCATTTGTGTGAGTTTTGTCGCCCATTTGTGTGAGTTTGTCGCCCATTTTTTTTTTGGAAATATTGTCCAGTTTTTTTTGTTATTTGTGTGGTTTTGTCGCCATTGCTAGTTTGTGCCATTTTGTTGTAATTTGTCGCCCATTTGTGTGAGTTTTGATCATCCACTTTGTGTCGAAGTTTGCGCATTTGTGTGAACTTTGTCGCCTTTATGTAGTTTTGTTCATTTTTTCTTTGGAAAAATCTTTCCAGTTTATTTTTATTGAAATAGTTGTCTTACTTGACAATCTAGACAATACTTGACAATTGACAATAGTATCTATGTCCTACTTGACAATCTAAAATAGTATCTAGCTGCATTCGCTATGCCATAAAGTTTCTAATATGTTGTACTACACACGGATGTGAACAACAATGAACATATAACGCCGCCGGATATTTTCGATAGCTTAAGCACCTTTAAAACTTTTCATTGTTCATCCCCATCAGTTTCGTATGTACCAATGCAGAAATCACTTCTATTTCACGCGATAAAATATGTACGTTTATTACCTTCCCGCGTCAGAGATTTCTCCTTTAATTCAACATCCACTTAACTTAAGAAATCTATAATTAACCCATTAATATATATTTACTCTTAATTGCTTTGATTAACTTTCATTTTATATTTTTAAAAATAAAATTAAAGATACTTAAGCACATCAAAATTAATTTACATCGCTTAAAATAATCGGAAGGGCGTTCCCCTTCAACCCCCTCTGTCTACCAGTCTTAATATATATCTATATATATAAATAATAGTTATTATATATATATATATATATATTTACTAATACTATTAATATATAAGTATATATTATAATAGATATATATACTGTGGAATTATTATTTTTAAAATTTAGCGATGCTGCATGTAGGGGGGGGAAAAAAAATAATGTATTATCTAAAAGAGATTAAAAGAAAATCGTGTTTAAGGTAATACTGAAATAAAATGCTATCGATTTCATGTTTACACTATTTATTAGGACAATAAAGTATCAATTTACGTGACAGAGCGATTATCAGGGATAATATATATATATATACTATATATAACTGATATAATTACTTATTATTTATATAATATATATAATATTATCTAATAATATATATATTATAATATACATATATTAAGATATCTTGAAATAATTTTCTTGCAACTTTTTAAAAAATAAAAAATTCAAAAGTTTTGAATATGCTGCGTAGGAATTCAAAATGAGGCTACATGAGTTTTGCCTCCATGGAATATAGTATATAATATTATAAATAATATATAAAATATATATATTATATTATTAAATCAATATTTATATTTATATATATAATTACTATATAGGTAGATAGTAATTTATTATATTCATATATATTATATATAATATATATATATATATATAATATATATATATATACTATAATATAATATATAAAATATTATATTATAATATATTATATATTAATTATATCATTATATATAAATTAAAACATTACTCTCTTCTCTCTCTCTCTACTCTCTTCTCTCTCTATATATAATATCATATTATTATTATATATATTATAATATTAATATATAATATATAAATTAATATACTATTATAAATATATAATTTGAAACACCCATAAAATGCTTTAGTCATATATTTTAACAAGGTTTTATCCTTAAGGCGGATTTTACTTTCTGATCAATAAACTGTAGAGAAAATTATAAATAATAATGAATAATATATAATAATAATAATAATATCAATAATAATAAGAATAAATAATAATAATATAGAATATAATAATATAAATTAAGAATTAAAAATATACAATAATACTAATAATATAATAATATAATAATAAATAATAATATCAATAAATGGCAATTTATTATATTATCATTATATTTTATTATTTATTATATATATTATAATATTTATTATTATATTATTATTATTATTATTATTTATTATTATATTATATTTTATTATTATTATTTGATTATATATTATTATTATATTATTTATTATATTATTATATTATTGTTGTTCTGTTTGTTGTTGTTGTTTTGTGTGTGTTTTTGTTGTTGTTAGTGTTGTGTTGTTGTTTTGTTGTTGTTGTTGTTTGTTTCGTTGTTGTTGTTGTTGTTTTATTTTTGTTATTTATTATTATTATTATTTCTTATTATTAGAGTATTATTATTATAATTATTATTATTATTATTATTTATTATTATTATATTTTATTATTAATTATCATTATTATTTATTATATTATTTTTACTTATTATTTTTATTATACCTAAGAAAAAATAATAATCAAGATACTCTAGTTTTAATATATATATATATATATAATATATATATATATATATATAATAATATAATATATAATATATATTATAAGATATACTATATATATATAATATAATATATATAATACTAAGATAAATATTCTATATTAATATACGGTCTATATATATTATATATAATTATATAATATATATAATATTATATTATTTATATACCGATATATCATATAATATATATAGATATTATTAATATATTATTAATATATATTATATATATATGTAAATATATATATTATTATACTATTAATATATAATAATAAATAGTATATATATAATATATATATATATATATATATATATATATATATATAAATATATAGATATTAATATTGTATATATATAATATAATATAATTATATTAATATATATATAATATAATAGATATATTATATTTATAATATATATAACTTATATATATATATATAATATATATGATAGTATATATAAATATATATATATATATATATATATATATATATATATATATATATATATATATATATATATATATATATATATATATATATATATATATATATATATATATATAATATAATAATATAATTATAAAAATGAATATACATATATATAGCTATATATATTATCAATAGAATAAAAGGCTATAAAAGTGCATGGAAGCATCGATGTTGATGAATTCCTGTCTCACATTGAATTTAATCAAGGTCAGTCATGAAACGACACACTGCGTTTGAAAGCCTTTTTTATATCGTAGGAAATGAAGTTGATAAAAGGAAGAAGAACCAAACTTTACTAGTAGAGTTCATGTATGAATGAGCATAGCAGTTAATTTATGGGTAAGGAAGTTGAACATATGAATGGATGTGCCTGTTGAACTAATCGAGTCGAACGAATTCCATTCAAAAGAGGAAGTATTCTATTAGATCAGAGGAAGAAGAGAATATTAGGTGAGCGATGCAACAGTTTGATGACATGAAACTGATTGGAGAGTGTCATTGATAACAGGAGAATTGACATGGAGAAAGCTTTCGGCTCCATCTTTTTTATGAAGGTATGTGGAGTGGAAAAGCTTCATACGTGCGACCCTTGCTCATTATAAGAGCCAACCAACCTCTAAACAGAGCAAGCACCCGGGACGGTGTGAAGACATTCTGAAGATGTCTCAGAGCACTCAACTTCTTGAAAGTTTCTTCAGTGAGGGGAAACATTGTGATTCTTCCGTAAATTATCAAGGGAAGAATATTTTTTAAGATTATTATTAGGAGAGAAAGGTTTGAGATGTGTGCTTTCAAAGATGTCATTATTGTATAATGTATATGTATGTAGATTTTGCTGATTAGGTAGATGAAGAAACTTTTAGTCATTGAAACGAACCATATTTTCCTTACCCAAGTTAGAAAAACGAGGTAAAGATTAGAGATCAGTTGCCCCAAGGCCGTCCCCAAGCACCGGCTATTTGACGGTGCTTATGGTGGTTTTGAAATGAATAGTAGAATTATTAGGATAAGAGTGTATGTGTAACGAAGGCCGCTACACTGGCTCAATCGGTAGAGCGACAGAGTAGCATGGCAAGGGCCCTGGTTCGATCCCTAGTCCTGATCCTAGGTAGAAATTACCTAGAGAAGTTCCCCTCCTAGAATAGGGCTATGCCAGTGAGGTGTGAACTTTTTTATGATAAGATTATTAAAAGTTACAGCTAAAAAGAAGATAGTGTTGGGGTTAGCATCGAAACATAAGGATAATCTCTATTAATAGATTTGAAGGATGAACGGTGGATGTGAACAATCCTCTACAGTGGATTATTAATGACAATGGGTTCAGTGATGAGTTCATCTTTAGTGGAAGGTAATACAGAAATTTCACCCTATGAAAAAAACTAGAGGAGGGATAGAGAAAGAAGCAAATTTAGAGTTGACGTTTCTCTTTTGGCAAAATCCCAGAAAGATCATGACATAGAACGAGAAAGATATTACATTTTATTCCGATAAAAGATTTTTAGTGTCATGCAGAATTGATCTTACAAGATTTCGGGACGAAATAGAAGCAATGAGGTTTTGAAGTTTGAAGAGAACGGTATATTTTGTAGTCCTCATTCGCTTCTGTAACCAATTGCAAGGGAATTGCAAGGGAATTGCAAGGGAATTGCAAGGGAAAGTCAAACCTAGGATTATTTGCTTTTAGTTGAAAGGAATTAAAATGGAAAGTACACCTCCAACCATGAGAAAACCATATGAGTCATGCATTCTTCGCACTCCGAATAACCTCTCCCACTGAAGCTCTAAACAATTCATGAAAAAATCAAAGAAATACGAAACTCCCACAGAGAGAAGCAACAAAGTTCTAAAAGCGTTTCCTGAAGGCGGGGCCGCCCTTGTCGAAGACTTAAAGAGATAGAACAGAATATGGAGATAAGAAGGTGATCTGAGGAACCCAGAGGTGGAAACTTTTTTAACAACATAAGGAAATTAACTGAAGGTAAACAAATGGTCTAATATTTTAGGTCCACTTCTAAGATGATCAAAAATACGAGTAGGGACCTGCACCATCTACTCGAGTCCTTGATCGTCCTAGAGATGGACCTAAGACGATCAAGGGTACGAGTAGTAACCGGCACCACTTTCTCGGAGTGTTTGTGGATATAGAAAATGGAAGGCAGCTTCACCACCTGTGTTTTGAGAATTCGCGAAAAGCCATTGGCGTTGGTGAGCAGTAGCATCACCAAGAATGATAACCAGATAAAGGAGAAGAGAATGAGCTCTAATTTGTAATATAAAGAGCTTAGTATATCAGTTATATTAGGAGGCATAAATATAACTGGTGAATATAATTGTGGATTTTGCAAGAGAGTTTAACAAATAAGTCTGAAAATTCAGAAAACAACAAAGTCAGAAACACGGAAATAATCAACGTACATTCTCATATACGACAAGAGCCTCCTTTGTCTGAAAATTGAGGATAATGAGAGAGAGAGAGAGAGAGAGAGAAGAGAGAGAAGAGAGGAGAGGAGAGAGAGAGAGAGAGAGAGAGGAGAGAAGAGAGAGAGAGTTATTATTCAAATGCTGCTCATACAACTTCGTTTTGATTAAGAATAAGAAATAAGATCTAAAAAAGAAAAAAGTGGTGCTCATCTAAGAGGGAATAAGAGAAAAAACACATTTGTTGGAAAAATTAGAGAAAAAAGAAAACCTTGTGTCAAAGAAAGCCAGTAAATATGTGATACCACCAAACCACCATTGAAGAACGCCAAAACTCTCAAGTAATTATTTGTGGGGAACGGGTGGATACTGGATATTAGTAAATTATGATGATCCAGTTCACCTATAGTTAGGCTGTAGAAGGTTAGGGTTGTCAGCCGGATCATCATAATATTCAATATTTTTGTCCCTACAACTATTCTTGAATTGGAAAGAATATGAATTGTCGGAATCTGAAAAGAGCGAGCTCAGTAGTTCACTTAGTACAGAGGATGATCCACCACCCATGGTATCTTTATTTGATTTACTATGGGGTTCTTCCCCATCATCAAATGATACACGGGGCTGTGAAGATTGCTTATGTTCTTTGGGTCTAGTACCTGAGAAGGGATCACAAGTAGATCCGTTCTTTTTCAAGGCAATGTTTAGTTGTGTCATTTTCAAAAATGCGATAAAAGAGTGTGTGGTTCTGACTACCGTTTCACGTGAGTGTCTGAATTCCTTTACTATCATTATCTACTCCATCCTTTCCATTACAGATGGGCAGTATCTAAGAAGATTATCGATAAAGATTCTACTGGAGCTGCTGAGTTAGTCTTTTCTTCTCTGTATTACTTTTTCTCCATTACTGCGTTCACTTAACCAGATAATCAAGAGGGCATACATTCTAATATGCTTTTTTCCAATAAGGTAGTAAAGGTAATAATGACATCTGGATTGATCCATGTCTCTCACTATAGTACTTTATGTACCGATTCGTGGTATGTGACTGGATAATTTCATTCCATTCTATCTAAATACTTGCGATATTATTGCCAATTGTAAGTATTGTCCGCTGTCTGAAATCATCTCAAATGTCTTTTTGATTGGGTGACTCGGGCATTTTGTGGAACCATGTTAGTAGTGGTGAAAATGGTATTATGTAGCGAATTAG